>JAUMHR010000076.1:4384287-4406630 GCA_032361145.1 Enteromius fasciolatus
AATGGGATGGCACTTCAGTTCATAGAATGAGTAAAGGCAGGTGAGCGAATACTTTTGGTAATATAGTGTATATATAGTCTGAATCCCACTGTGCATACAACATTTCTACAAAGTATGAGATTTAAAGCGTGCGTACAGACAGTGGCGTTTTATTGGTGCACCTGGACCATCTTGACTACTCGTCTATTCTTGTTCACTCAGCTTTGAATAAATAAGCTCGGTTTTATTTCTCAGCCGGCAATATGTCACTTTAAATTGATCTTGATTGGCTCGGGTTCAGGAATTTGCTTCTTGTTCCTTACAGGCTTGAGGTTTTGTGTTTGTAGGCTACTAACTACCTCAGCTGCTTGGATATGTGAAATGCACACAATCCCAGGTTTAGGAAAGCACCGGCCCACTTCTCTCTCTCTTTCTCTCGTGCTGTCTATCCTCGGCCTGTCCCGTGCCTGGACGAAGCCAGTTGTCTGAGCTGGCCCATGTCAGATGTGACACTTTAATATGGAGCACAGGCAACGATCCAGTTTTTCTCCCTCCGAGTGTCTCTCCGAGCGAAAGAAACCACAGTGCTTGGCTTTCATTCGCTGAACCTCAGTAACCCAGAGGCGTGTTTACATTTCTAAATTAAACACCTTTTATTGAGTTCAGCTGTCGGTAGCAGTTCCAAGCGCAAGCCTTACAGCACGAAAGCCGTCCGTTTCCCTCTTACTGACACGCTCTGCTGCCTGCTGATATTTAAACACTGTAAAATGAAAGTGAGCAGTCATAAATACAGAGAGCGGTTTGAATATGTGTTAATTAGAGCCGTCCAGAGGGCCTGATAACAGACAGACTACCCTGTCCAGAAATACAGAACATGTTTCTTACAGCTTTATCTGTAGCGAAGGAATTTATGGGCTAATGCACTAAAAACAAACTTACAGATGAAAGGGAGTTAGTTTTTGTTTGTTTGTTTGTTTTGACATTGTTTTTTGTTTTATTTTGTGTTGTTTTCATTTCAGTATTTTGTGGATTTTTTGTTTGGTTTGGCTTTTGGGGTTTTGTTTGTGGTCTTTTTTGTTTTAGTGTTCAGTTTTTTTGTTTTGTTTTGCTTTTGCTGTTTGTTTTGGCTTCACTTGCTCATGCACTTGGTGCAAAAGTGCTGACAGTTGTTTGTTGGCAGCATGTTTTTCTCATGGTGGAATTTGTTTTTCTAATAGTTTATATTTCTAGTCTGTCCAAGATGATTTAATAATTTAGACAATTTAATGTTAATTGAAACAAGTGGTAAGCATTACATTTATAATGAATGTGAATAACAGTAATATGCTTCTTTGTCTTTGCATGAAATTCACAGAATTGTTATTAGGCCTTAACTACTATGTACTTGCATTTAAATAAAATTTTTTTTAATGAGGAGGTCCAGCTGAAGTCTATTTGATTGTGGAACTATTGCAAGTATACCTCATGTACACTAAATAACATGCGTTTAAAGACAGTATTCAAATAATCCTCATAAATAGTGACATTAAAATGCAGTTTAGGTTAAATGTCAGGAGATGTGCACAAATAAGTGCTCCAAAAAGTTAAATAAAAAAAAATTATTTCACTAGAGACTAAATCAAGCAAATCATTAAATATGTTGCAAGATTTAAACTGTGGTTAATATGAAATGTGTTCTTTTATATATATATATATATATATTACTAAATATATTAATGGACAAATAACCTAGAGCTCATGATGTTTCTTATTCTATACATTTAGACTGGTGGTAGCTAGAACTAACTCGACCCAAAGATTATGCCAGTTTGCATGTTTCTAAGTATGAAAACAGTGCGCTGACAACAGTAAAGTATGCAAGTGTGAAGTAAGGCAGAACAGCAGTCTTGTCAAAATTGTTTTGACACTGCATTCAGTAACAGTCATAAACTTGCATAGTGCAGTGTTCCATGCACAGTATCATACCAAAACATGCTATGTTTCCACACTAAACATCCACTGCAGATAGTTTTAAAAAAGATATGATTTGAAACATATTGCAAGAATTGACTGCAAAATTTAACTGACAAGATAATGCAATGCAGTATTTTTATTTTGTTTATTTTAATAATCCTTTGTTTTATTCCTGCAGTGTTAAATGGCCTTAAGGTACACAAGGACAAAGAGCTGACTCCCAGATCCAGGGGCAGAGAGTCATCTGTGGGGAGAGATCATAACGAAGGCTGTGACGCGTCTGATGAAATCTCCCACAAGCACACTGCAGCCACGGCCAAGAGCCACAACACCAACGGCCACAACTACAGACGAGCCGCAGAGGAGCTCCGCAAGCAGGTACAAGCCTTCATGTCCATCTCTGTGTTTCTATGAACAGGGAGCATTCTGGAGTTATGAGAATTACACTGGATCTGATAATTAGGAGGTGACATCCATCCTAATGTAGCTTACAGACAATCAGACCACCACCATCTCCAGTACCAACGAGCCTTTCGTCTTTCAGTACCACTAAAGTGATTAATTAAGTAGACAACGAACCTCAGAGAGCTGGGAAAAACGGATCACTTCAACTTATCAGCCTCTCCCTTTCTTTCTGTCTTTTTTTATGTCATTGACACACTAATCTTGAGATTCCCAGCTTTGGGGTTGTTCAGGTTAAATCATGCTTCAGTCATATTAAATACACAAAGCTACATTCTGCATTTTATATATATATATATATATATATATATAATATACACACACATATTAGTGCTGTCAAATGATTAATCACGTCCAAACAAAATTTTTTTCATTACGTAATGTGTATATGTACGGTGAATATTTATATGGATATAAATAAAAACACATATATATTTAAGACAAATGTTATGTTTATATATTAATTATATATATATATATATATATATATATATATATAATTAATATATAAACATAACATCATATATATATATATGATATAAAAAATACATTAAAATACAAATGTAAATATTTATTGGATGTGTGTGAATTTATATACACATAATAAATAAACACAGTACACACATATTTTGTAAACAAAAATGTTATTTCGGGTGCACTTCTTCTTGTACAAGCCTTTTTTTTTTTTAATACAAAACCAGAAGTGTGGGCTTAGCTTGAGAAGTGCTGTTTTGATCATTCTGATGAATCAGCATGAAGCAGTGGCACCTGTAAGTAGTGGTTTAACAGTTTAACCGCAGTGACTGACCCAACGTTAAACCCTTGAGCCAGATAAAGCCTGTTATTATGCTGACACACATACTGTAAACACATTACCACTCATCTGCTATACTTAAAACAATAAACAACACCGATAGATGCCGCATAATCTACAGTACTGTGAGAATCTATTAGACAGCTGTTGACCCCCCTCCCTTTCTCACTCACTCTCTAGAAAAGCTAATTTTCTGAAGGGTGTTCATGTGTTGAAGAGCTCTGGTGTGAGCATGACCCATGCCACACGAGCTGGATGAGAGTTTATACTTCATTGTTTAATTGGACTTTCATTTAATTAATTTTTTTATGAGTGTTTGCGTAAAAAACAACTTGATCTGGGAAGAAGAGAGATCTCATGCTGCTCACAGCAGGTGCAGGATCAGTTTCAGCAGCGTTATTATGGGACTGTATGTTATCCTGAGTTAAGGTCTATTTATTTGTTTCATTGTATCCATGACAGTTATTAATGAGCCTTGATATTTTGGGTTTCTTTTGGTATTTTGGTTTGTTTTCAAAGAAACAATAGATTGGAACCACCAAGGTTTTTTTTTTATTTTATTTTTTTTTTTACATAAAAAGCAAGCAAATAATTTATTAATTTATTAATTTATTCTCCATTTTTTATTCATTTGTGTTATCTTAAGTTAGAGTTAATTTCCAAAAAAAACAATAACATCTTTGACAAAACTTCTCTCAGCTAGTACGTCTTTTCAAAGTGAAATTAGCCTTATCACCCGACCTGAATATAGTGCGCTGATTCGGCTTCTGTTTAAAAACAACAAATGTGCTTGTCGGCTTCAAAGAACTCACAATGCCTTAAAAAATGGGCAATACCAGCTTTTTTGCAAAACGTATTTAGGGTTCAGATTGTGCTATATGTGGAGAATGATGTATAGATTCATGTAAAATTAAATGTATAGAGAGTTATAGAGCATATGTTTAACACATAGGTAGACATGTACCGTGTGTGTGGTGCGGGTTGCAGCTCTGCAGATGTTCTCAGTTAAATCTTTTGCTATGCTGCAGCTGGCCTATAGCAACACATGATGTCATCTGTCCTCCCTCATGCTCATGTGCGACTAAGATCCACTTCAGAGAGCTGGCCTGGCCTCTGTCTGTGTGTGTTCTCTTGTTTTTGTTCCTGGCTGTTAAGCTGATTTAATCGCACGTCTTTGGCCAGCCGGCCTTTAAACTATTCTATCCTTCCTTCCATTCTCTTTCCTCGCTTCCTTCCTTCTTTCCTCCAGCCCTGCTGTTTCCACTGGTTTCAAGAGGTTGCCCACCAGGGACAGTCCAGTGACCTGTGTTCTCTCGCCTACACTGTTTCTCTCTTTTACTTCCACCCTTTCAGGCAGACTAAATAATAGCTGGCAGCGTGCGGCAGTGCTCGTCTGCACCCTCGGGCAGAGTTTTGGGATCAGCGAGCCCTCTAGTGGTCTTGAAGCTCATTACACGGAGCTAGACGTGGGATTTCTCCGAGCTCTACTCAGCATCCGGCACGTTATGCTGAGTGAGATTATCATTACAATCACATTCTGCGCTCTCAGAGCCCTGCAGATGGGATGGGGCGTGTCGTAGACCACTGACGTGTTATTTCAAAAGGGGGCGGGTGTGATGACGGGGGGCTACATAGACATGGCTGCAGCTGACATCATGCTACATTTGCTTACTCTACCTGCAGAGAGCATCCATCATGCCTGCCTCTGGGGCTGGAGTCTGTCGCTTTCTTTTATATTCTCCCCCTCTCCCTCCTTTTTTTTTTTTTAAGCGCCGACAAGGGGAAGCGATTGATGAAGGAGGTCACATTTCAGTCCCCCTTATCTTTTAATAGCCTCTCTTTGTTGTTTGGCTGCACCTGATAGGAATACAATACAGCCGATGTCTTACTTTAAAAATCCTTAGCAATCTCCTCGTCTGTCTTTCAGCGAACCTCTGACCCAGAGATCACCGCAGTCCGGACGCTGTTATTTAGAAAGCTAACGGAGGCTATGAAGAGAGAGAAATCAAGTAGAAGGGATGTGAGAGGGTGTGGCACAAAATGTAAAGGCCTATTCACAGAGCGAGAATTCATCAAAACAGACAAAAATAAGAACAGAGCAATTAAACCGCAAGCCCTTAATTTCAAGTGTGCAATATACATTTTTTGATAAAAGCAGCATTTTTAATCATGCAAGTCTTTGTTTTCTTTTGTTAGGTGTAAAACGTCTCTGCAATTAGCACTCGTCAAATACAAAATGCAAGTAAAGATGTAGTTAAATGGCAGTAACTTTGTTAGGAACCAAAGAATCATTTCCTGCCCTCCATGTTTGTATATTATGGAAGACATAAAAGAAAATCATATACAACCATCAACTGCTGTAATCACATTTTCTGTAGTTAAAATGAGTTAGGAACCCAGAATAGGGCTTTTGGAATTCTTGGTGGCCATTTATACTATTATGTGCTATTTGTTTACAATTCTGTTTACTTGACTACATCATTCATGTACTATTGCATTGCTTTGATTAAAGACTTGTCGAGAACTTTAGGCCAAATGTCAGAACTCTAATAAGAGTCCTCTAATGTCAGGAAGCACATCGTGTTTATTTCACCTGGAGTTTTAGCCCACTAAAACCCTCCGGCTGCATCTTCTTTTCTTGGCTCTGTGAGAACACACACATAGGAAATCAAATCCTTTCTGCCTTGCCAAAAAACAGAGCCAAAGAAAACAATGTGAAGAGAGAAGTCGAGGCTGACTATGTTTGTAGCCTGGCATAGTCTGATTCCCATGGCGGCTGTTAAACAATGAGAGGCCGGGCGTAACCCAAGCTGCATCTGCTCTGCTGTGAAGTATATTGGGGGCCTCAGATCAGCTGAAAAGCACAGCTCCTTTTATTTGGGGCATTAAAGCCAAATTTGAAGAACTTTAGTATACTGTGCCGGCTATGAATTGGTGCTTGAATGGGATTTTATGATTAAACTTTACTTCTAAGGATTGTTTCGCAGCTGTTGGCACTGAATAAAAACATTTTTCTCCCTCTATCTGGTACACTTCCCCTCCCTCTTTCTTCCCTGCTGTTTTCTCTGGTTTGGGGTTTTTGGAGCTCTGTTGTGGTCTGTTATTGTGTGAGCCGAAACATGCACTGTGACCGACTCGGTATGCGCTAGAAACTTATTCTTTAGCGTCTGGATTGAGAAGACTGTTTAAAAGTTCTCACTGTTTTTTAATAAGTTGCATTGATTTACTTTATGTACCGTGATTATTTATTTTTGTTTTTTGTTAACTTTAGGTCTCAAAAGTAAATGGACTCACACGGGCATCATCAGTCGGCGCGCATAAGGCCGGTGCCAAAAAGTCAAAAGACTTCCGTCTGCCGTCCAAAACTGTGAAGTACACAGCCACCGTGACCAAGGGTCACGTCACCTACACCAAAGCAAAACGAGAACTGGTTAAGAAAGCCAAACTCAACCACAGCAAGCACGCATCTTCTGCTGGCCTCCGTGCTTACAGCAACAACCACCACCATCATTCTCATCACCCAACCAGCAACGGCCATGGTCGGCCCCAGCTCTCTCACTCAGGAAAAGCCCAAAGTGTCAATGCAAAATCCCGCAAACAGGTGCTATTATCGAACGGGGTGCATACGATGATTAATGGGGGCCGGCCTAATGGCAGGCTTAATGGATGCCACAGTGCCAGGGAGGAGGAAGATGGCCGACAAGTGCGGCAGGGACTGCGGAACTCTAAACGCAGGAGTGATGCCATTACGATCCTTGGAGCTAGAACCGAGAGGGACGAAGTTAAAACTAAGCCCCCTGTTACTGAGGTTAAGAAAGCTAAGCTGCAAACTAGCCCACTGGAAACTCGAAGCAAGAAGGCCCTGGGTCAGTTCAAGTCCCCCAACACAGTCACACTTGCACACAGTATCACTGAAATGGCCGCCTCGCCGACTCAGAAAATGGGTCCTGCCCCTCCCCCGTCGCCCCCTGCTGCTCCTGCCTCCCCAGCCATGCCCCAGAACCCCGCTACCCCTGAGCCAGCACGTCAGCGGCCCAAACGTGCCTCTGCTGGTAAACTGATGTTCATCAGACAAGCACAGCAGAGGGCTCAAACTAATCCCACCCTCAACCGGACCACATCCACTACCTCAGCCAGCAAATCCTTCAAACCAGCAGAGCCCACACACACGTCTCCACCACGGCCCGACAGAGACAGGGAGCGGGAGAGGAGGAGGGCAGGGTGCGCAGCCCTGGAGGAGGTGCCCTTTTTCAAGCCCACCTCCAGGGAGTTTCAGGACCCTTTGGTGTACCTCGACTCAGTTCGGGAACGAGCCGAGTCATCTGGACTGTGTAGAGTCTTGCCTCCTCCTGATTGGAGGCCAGAATGCAAACTCAATGACGATATGCGTTTCGTGACACAGGTTCAGCGCATCCACAAGCTGGGTCGGCGCTGGGGCCCTAATGTTCAGAAATTGGCCTGCATTAAGAAGCACCTCAAATCTCAGGGCATCTCAATGGACGAGCCACCGCTTATAGGTGAGTCAAATTAAAAACTGCATGCTTTTGTTGAGTGCCAAGAGGTCCACTGCCCTGCAGAGCTTAGTTCGACCTTTCCTACCTGTAATTTTCTAGTAACTCTAAAGACCACTCTCTCCAGTATTCTTCATTGGCGTTAAACTCTGCAGGGCTTTGACCCTTCAAGGTTGGATTTGACGAACCCTGTTATGGGAGCTAGTGTAGTGAAGGGCAACTCTGGAGGGGTACTGCAAAATTTAGCTCCAGCTCTAATCAAACCTACCTGAACAATCTAATCAAGAACATTTTCAGTGTACATTTTAGGCTGGTGTGGGCATCATGTGGTTGAAACTAAAACAGTGTCCCTCCAGGAGCAACGTTGCCCATTTCTGGTCTTGTGTAACCCTCTTATAACTGCAGCAAATTACTCTAGCTATGTAGCCCTGTGCTTGTGTAAGCATACTTTACTTACATATCAGCCTGACAACATTTTTCTTAAGTGAGAGAGACAATTTGTATGTAAACTGAACAGTGAACAGCCTCATGGTCCATTCTAAACCCAGAAGTGCCTTGTCAGAATATATATGGTTGAAATAAATGTTTATCGAGCCTGTTAGACTGCTGCCGATATGCTGCAATAATTCCTTCGAGAGTTTTAAGCTCATGGTCATTGACCTTTTCTTTTGCTCTCTCTCCCTCAGTTCCTTAGCTCGCTTTCTCCAGTCGTTATGTTTTGTTATTTTTCAAAAGACAAATAAAGATGCCATGCCACGCTAACATATTTAGAGAATTAATGAGCTGTGAAATGTAATGAATTTTAATTCTGAAGCTGTCAATACTCATTTGGCAGCAGATGGTGCAGTGTGTCATAGTTGCAGTGGTTATGTTTGGAAACGATACATTAACTGTTAATATACTTTCCTAATGTGCAGTGCATTAAACATCTCATTGCTGCTCCTTCAGGTGGCTGTGAAGTAGATCTGGCTCGTTTTTCTGAGCTGGTCTGCGACATGGGTGGAATGCAGCAGGTGATGGACCTGAAAAAATGGAGCCGGTTGGCAGACCTGCTTCGCATTCCCAAATCAGCACAGGACCGTCTGGCAAAGCTCCAGGAGGCCTACCTCCAGTACCTGCTCTCTTATGACCTGCTCTCTCCTGAGGAGCACCGGCGACTGGAGCAGGAGGTGTTGGCAGAGAAGGAAGCTCTGGAATGCAAAAGGGGACCCCTGGAGGGCCACTCGGATAACGGCCAGCGGTCTCTGGTTCTTCCCCGTTACGAACCCAAGAATGGGCTCACTGGCCTCAACCACCGCAATGGCTTCCGCAATCACAACAAAGAGCCAGACACCCAGCGGCAGGCCGGCCGCCGCAGACTGTTTGCTCAGGAAAAGAAAGGGGGAAAAGTGGACAGTGAGGAGCCCCATGTAGAGGCAGAAGATGAAGGTGTTCTCAATGACCAGCACAAATGTATATACAAGGTAACACACCGCCTGCTTATATAATAGCAGTCCTAAAGCTTATCAAGCTAGCACTATTGTGTTTTCTTTCTAAATTTGGTAGTATTATGTGTCAGACTTGTTTCATTCACTGTATTCACCCAGTCAGACTGGCAGATGTGCCATTTCCTCAGGTAATGAAGTGTTTAGAGAGAGCATAGAGGGCTCACCGCTGAGCTGCGAGAGAACGTGCCAGAATATCAAGCGTGATGACTATGTTTGTCTGTACGCTGAACACAGAGCCACACTGCTGGGGAAGAAAGGAGCAAAGCTTAATATGTGATGTGTTTTGGGTTTTAATGCTGCCGAGGTTGGCTCTACAGTATTTGATGGATGTGTCTCTATGCAGTGCTCTGCATCACAGAGCTGAGCTTCATTTCAGAGCTATGGCTTGCTAAGCTGCCAGTATGAGTGTCTGTTTTGTTCCTCAGGCAGATTTAAAGGTAAAAAATGCCCATAGATCTGTTACGAACTCTAGTGAGCTGCCTGCCTAGGCAGTATTTTAGACATCAAATGCATGCTCTCAACAGATCCCATTTTGGCCCAAATTAGTCCCAGCATTATATGCGTGTTTTTTCTTCTGCTTAGAGACTTTGTTTTATACATTTTCTTTTAAAACAGCATTTGTTACCCTGAACCACAGAACCAGTCATAAGGGTCATGGAACATGATCTTTACTTAATGTCCTAATGATTTTTGGCGTAAAAGAATCTTTACGTCTTTTTGACCTATATGATGTAATGTTGGCTATTGCTACAAATATAAACCTATGCTACTTATGACTGGTTTTGTGGTCCAGTGTCTCATTTATGCATGCTATGTTCATTTAAATGGCATTTTATTAGCTTAGCATGCTAGCATCAGGCTGCTTTAGAAGTGAAAAAACCTTTTGTGTATACACTTGAAGTGAAGAGCACTTTCATTGCACAACCTGTCTGCTGTCCATGAACAGTGTTTTAATTGAGTCACGTGCAAGGTTTAGTTTCGGTTAGCATACTGTAGTAGCAAGCAGATTATCTCTGTAAAAAGCGAGACCGAGATATAGGGCAGAGTTTCTGTGGTTCTCGTGTTTGAGAGAGGACCGGTGGTAAATGAAAGAGAACTGTGACTGGGTGGGTGAGTATCATGAGAGTGGTTGTTGTGTGAGAGGGCTTGTTCCCAGGCCCTCGGCTTCTGATGTACGTGAGGCTGACTTCTTAGCTATAGTGTGTGTAAGGTGACTCCGTCTGCCTCACCAGCCCTATAAAAATACCCCGCTGACTCTTATAGCACCCCGTCTGTCTGTCTGTGTGTTGTTGTCTGAGGTAACACTCTCTGTTGGGCGGGACGGCGAGAGTGGGCCTCTTCACAGAATGGTTTCTGAATATAGGTCACAGCTCAGCTCCTCACACACACACACTGCGTTTTGTTCCTCTCCAGCACGGTACCTGGCAATTGTCTTTGTCTGTAGTTATCAGTGCTGTCATGCGGTTAGAGAGCGAGTGTTTCACAGTTGTGCTGTGGTGCTTAAGAAGAGTTTGAGATAGACAGCTTGTGGAACAATGAAAGGGAAAAACTACAACACGTAACTTGACAGTTGTTTATTACAGGACGGAAAGGAAGTAGCTAGTCTTTAATATAAAAGGTGACAAAAAGCATGTTTGTTACCTCAGGTTTTAACCTTAATTTAAGCAGAAGACGACACATTTAACAGAATTTAGTAGTGATTAAATCGCTAGCCTGAAGCCAATTTCAAAATGGCCGCCAAACAAACAAACAGCTAACAAGTGACTGTTTAGGCATTTTTCTTACTGTTTATTGTTTTTATTCCAGGGGAGATCGGTATCTTTGACCACCTTTTACAGGATAGCAAGAAATACTATGATGATGTGCTTCAACAAAGAGCCTGGGGCTGCTGAAGTTGAGGTACACACAAACCACTTCCTTAACCAGATGTAAATGTTGTACAGTATTATTTTACTATAATATTGGTGTGAAATGTCGATTCTAGTGACCAGTATCAATGCTAAAAAAAGTATAATAATATCTGTCCAATGACAAATTGTCTTTAAATAGCATGTACTTGCATATTTTATAAGCGTATCCCATGACAGTTGTATCCTTGTATCCTGTCATATTTCCTCGTTTCCTGCCATTTCTCTTCATCTCCATCTGTCCTGCTTTTCTTTATATAGCAAGATTATTGGCGAATAGTTGAGCAGAGGGACTGCCACGTAGCAGTGCATTATGGGAAAGTGGACACAAACACACATGGAAGCGGCTTCCCTGTGGGCAAGTCCGAACCCTTTTCCAAGTAAGAGCTGCTTTCATTTGAGATGAATTAAAGGCATGGTGGGAAGATGTATTACCGCTTATTCAAATGTTTTTCTCTCTGTCGCTGCAGGCATGGATGGAACCTTACTGTCCTTCCCAATAACTCCCAATCCATTCTGCGCCATCTTGGTGCTGTGCCTGGTGAGTCCCCCTATTGTTGTCGGTAGCGGGAAGGACATCATGTAAAGCTCTTTTGTTAAATAAGTCATCACCCGCTCTCTGTCTCTCTTTCTCTGGTTCTCTCTCACAGGGGTGACTATTCCCTGGCTGAACATCGGCATGGTCTTTTCTACCTCATGCTGGTCACAAGACCAAAACCGCCTTCCATACATTGATTATTTACACACTGGTGCTGATTGCATTTGGTAAGTTTTTGTTTCAAGGTATCGTTTAGAAATGAATTAATTTTTTTTTTTATATATATTTAATTAAACATTTACCCCATAAACCAGCTTTGGGGTGTTAAAAGATGTATGTAACAACATTTAGATAAATTCTAAGGATTGGTTGGTTGATTGAGGGTTAAAAAGTACTAATAAAAGAATATAAAAAAAATTAATAATTAAATGTTTATTAGACAAATTTAATAAACTATAATGATTTATTTGTAAGAGTTTTGTATATATATATTTTTATTTTATTAAAGAATTATTATTGCTGATAGTGTGCGTTATTGACATTTAAAGTTTTACATAGTAAAATATAGGTTTTATGTATTATATAACTGATTATATATTTTCTATGATAAAAATAAATATATATTTAACATTTGGAAGTTCTATTGTTTTATGTAATTATATAAAATATATCTAATTATTAAAGGTCCAAACAAATGATGATTCTTTCTTTAAAAAAACATTGTATAAGTTACAAATAGTTTGTTTCTCTGTATTATATTGCGTTTTGTTCAGTAAATGCTTATTTATTTTTAGATATAGTCAGTGTAATTTTAATATTATTTATTATAGCTTTTCTTTTTCTATTTTAGAGTTTCTTTTTTATTTCATTTGATTTCATTCAAGTTTGAGTAATTTTGACGTGTTTTAGTACTTTTAATTTTAGAACTTCAACTTAAAGATATTAACTGCAGTGGCAAAATGGGATTTGTTATTATTGTTTTATTATTAACCTATTTTTTTAACCAAAATGATTTTTAATGTGTTTACTAAATGTCATTTTGGTCTAAAATTGTACATTTTGCTAATGTCTTTGCTAACTCAGCTGTGTTGTATAGATCAGCTCCTCTAGAGGGCGCAGTTCTCTGTAAAACACTCCCTCACTTACAGCATGCATTCCACTCACGCGAGCGTCAGCTGTTTGTTTGTGTTTTTATGTTTATGACTCATCATAATAAAGCCAAGGCCTGTTTCCATAGCGACAAAGCTGGTTTAGGAGTCGACAGACAGCACTGTTGTCTTATGTCATCCAAACAATGAAACTAACAGGAAGTTCTGCCTGTCCTGTTACAGGTATTCTGTTCCTGCTGAGGAAAAGGCAAAGCTTGACAAAGTGGTGCACACACTGCTACAAGCCAACGGCACGCCGGGACTGGAAATGCTGGAGAAGAATGTTATGGTATGGTATTGTAAACAAAGAAAGCATTACACTTTAGTGCATTTGTTTTACATTGCTTGTCTCTGCATTTCTCCAGATTTCTCCAGAGGTGCTTTGTCGTGAGGGGATCAAGGTCCACCGCACTGTCCAGCAGAGCGGGCAGTTTGTTGTGGTCTTCCCTGGGGCGTTCGTGTCCAGGGTGTGCTGCGGCTACAGCGTGTCTGAAACTGTGCACTTTGCCACACCACAGTGGATGAACCTGGGCTACGAGGCTGCTAAGGTGAGCCGTTCACATTTCCACATCTGCCTGCGAGACCTACAATATAGACGTTTACCAGGAGATTTACAAGACGCTCTACATGTCTGCTCTTCTCTCTCAGGACCTGAAATATAGGCATATAGCAAAACCCTTCTCTATGGAGAAGCTACTCTACCAGATCGCCACAGCCGAGGCCAAACGAGAAAACAGACTTGTGCTCAGTACAATCTCTTCTCTTCTCAAAGATCTCAGGTGAGCACTGGAAACCCACCCTGTTGTTTGGCCCAACTGATGAAATATTGTGCTGTTTTTTTGTAGAACAGTTCTGCAGTAGAGGGAAGGATATCTAAAAAGCAGACTTCTTGGTCCTCTTACTGGAATTGAATGTGTCTGTCTTACAGGAACATAGAGATGAAGCAAAGGCAGGATCTGTATGAAGCAGGGCTGCTCTCCTCCGCACGCTACTGCACTCACGACAACAACCAGTCACCTGCTGACTCCAGGAAGAAACCCCGCAAGTGGCTGGCGCTGGAGTCATCCGAGAGACGCTGCCAAACGTGCCAGCACCTCTGTTACTTATCTATGGTGAGATTCAGCTCAGATTATACTGTACTGAACTGTAGGTCCAGCATAGTGTACACTAAGCCAGCAAACAACGGCTCTGTCCTAATTTGAATGCTTATCCTGCTTATCCTGCACTCTAAAAATATCACAGCTTTGACATACTCCCAAATTAGCCCATATTATAATAAAAAGCTTCTCCTTTCTTGTTTTTAATCTGCTGCTGCTGCTGCAAAAAAAGTGATATGGATGCACTAATTTATTTTAATGTTTAGGATAGAAAGTATGATTTTTGGGGGACAGTGTAAAAACTAGACTTGTGCCGAGTTCAGACTGCACGATTTTCAAAGTGGTTGCGTGACAGATCTTTTCACACTGCATGACTATGTGGGGTAGGGCTGAACGATATGGACAAAATTTCATATCTCAATTTTCATGCGCGATATCTCGATACGATACAATATGACTATGGGTTCGGTGAAAACCAAGCATTTCTCAGAAAAATAAAAACAATACAAAAAAATGTGGAAAGTGTAGTTTTATTTTCAAGAACTCACTGCCAGTCATCAACGTTAACATAAATAACCATTATAGCATCTGTAATTTCTTTGTATCTGGTGGACGTCGACTCGTATGGCGTAACGCTACTGAACGCGTCAGCAATCAAACTTTGCTTTGGCTTATTTTGGGATGACTGAGAATCCCCGGTGTTTCTCTCATTGTCATGCACTCTTCATGCAGCACGCGATGGTGTTGTTTCAGGTGGTGAAACATGTTTGTTGTGCTACCTTGCTTAGTCGCAATTTTTGTTAAGCGCGACCTGCACAACACGTCACTCTGGTTTACATCGTCTTTTCTCAATCCAAAATACCTCCAAATAATGGAAGATGATTTATGTTTTGGCACCAAGTCAGATTCTGCACTACCACCGGCCGCATTATCTCCCGCACTCATTTTCTTTCTTTTTAATTTCTCCGCTGTCTCTGTAGTGTGTGCGCGCCGTCTTTAGCGGCGCATTCAAGGGCACTCGTAAAACTGATGTTCGTTGTGTGTTCGTTCACACACTGCATGATAGATCGGTGACAGGGGGTTTCACACTGCGTGACTTTACAACAGGAAGAATCGCCGACCACTTTGTCCCACTGTCAAACACGCGAGAAGTGACACAGAAACAAAGCGAGGTCACGTGTGCAAGAGTTCTCACGTAAGACTGATATTATTATTAAAATTAATAGTAAGCAAAATGCGCTCATTTGCAACTAAAAAGATTATAGAGGAAGATATGTACCTTCTATACCTTCGTAACTTCGTAAAAAGTATAGCTTTGTGATTTATAGCTGAAGTGGCAGAAATGTCTTGAAGGCTACTTTGAATGTTATCTTTGACAGTCAGGAGCCCTTGGAGTCAACAAGGATAAGAACCACTGATCGATACAATACTGCACTATACAAAAAATACAGTATATAATGTATTAACTAATTAAATCTGTATTGCAGTGTTCTATAATGTTCTTCATTCTATGCTGTACAGTGGTTTTCATTGGTTTTGTCTGTGTGCATTGTATGATGTTTTGCTGTCACTGTGTTGTAGTCCTAATAGAACTGAACAGTTGACTCACAGCTGTGGTGTTTACCTCCAGTGCTGATAATTCACATTCAGTCATCATTTACAGAAGAATTACTGAGCGCTGTGAATGAGTTATGATCTTAATTGGGCTTATGGCTGTTGTTAATGCTGCAGGTGGTGCAGGAGAATGAAAATGTGGTTTTCTGTCTGGAGTGTGCGCTGCATTATGTGGAGAAACACAAAAGCTGCCGCGGCCTTAAGATGATGTACCGCTATGATGAGGTAAGACATGATCAGAAACATGCCTGCAGGGGGAGCTGTTGAGACGCTTTTGATTAAACGACGGGTTCAGCAACCCTTCTAAATGAACTGTTGGTGTTCCTTCATCAAATATTGTGCTCTGGCTGAGTGACAAACATTTTTGTGGATTCAGTGTTGTATTACAGTTTTTAGCATTTGCTCAATTCTCAAATGAGTTTTTTTTTTATTTATTTATTTATTTTTGTTCCTCAAAACAGTACGTTTTGTCATCTTTTTGAATTTGTTTTGGCATATTGAACAAAAGTTTTCAAAAACATTTTTAAATAAGTCTTTTGAATATATTTGAATATTTTTTGTATATAAAAGTATTTATATATATTTTTATATTTGTAATTTATTCCTGTAAATGTAAAGCTACATTTTCAGCATCATTACTCCAATATGCAATATTTTTCTTTTACTTTCAAGGATACATTTAAATTATTAAAAGAACGTAAAGATATTGCAAAATATTTCAGTTTCAAATAAATGCAGCTTTTGTGAAATTTCTATTGATCCTAGAAAATAAAAATGTAAAGCAGCAAAAGCAATGATAATAAAATAAAAAAAAGGAAATAATTGTGCACCATAAATGATCAAGAAAACCAACAAATCAGCATATTATAATTATTTCTGAAGGATCCTGTGACTCTGAAGAAAGAGGATGATGGAAATTAAGTTTTTCATTTTGAAAATATAAAATATTTTAAATAATGTTGGTGCTCTTTCAAAAAATATTGTTTCAAACTTAATGCAAAAATGGCATTTGTATACATCAAATATCCAGGGTTAATCAGTACATCTCACACAATAAAAAAACAATCAAAACCCTGGTTTTGAAGAATAAATTAATTATTTTGACTGACAAGAACTAAAGTATGTCATGTCACCTTTTTCACAATGGTCTCTCCGTGTCTTTGTTTGGTCTCTCAGGAGCAGATCAACAGTTTGGTGAATCAGGTGTGTGGTAAAGCCCTGGTGAAAAGCGCAGCAGATGGCTGTAATGGCTCCAGCCTCACCAAACCGCCCGCCAAGCGCGGCCCCCGCAAGAGAGCCGCCGTGGAACTGTCCCTGACCCACCTGTCCAAAAGTGCCGCTGCCGTCTCATGAGGAGCGTCGCCCAGTCGATGCCCTCTCCCTCTCTGCATATCGTTTGTGTCTTTTATCACCCACATAGCAGGGCAGAGTATCCTGTGTTGAAAGCAGGCTGCCTTTTTTGCACTAGCGCACTAGTTTGTATTCACCAGATGTTTGATAGCATTAAGAGACATTTCACTGGCAGGTGCGAGTTTGATGTCATCTTTTCTGCCTGGGCTCTCTTCCTCTTCGACTGCACACACGCTCCACCTGAACTGTGAACCTTGGGACAAATGGGTGCTTCTCTCCTTGTTTCTCCAGACCCCTTTCCTTTGAATGTTGGTGCTCGATGAAGCTGCCCGAGAATGTTTTTAATTTTGTTTTTGTTTGTTATCTTATTTTTTTGCTTTGTTTTGTTTGTTCATTTTGGTGTTTGAATTGTTTTTTGTTTAATTTAGGTGTTTTTTTTTCTTCTTTCATGTTTGCTTTTTAGTTTAGTGTCCCATTTTTGTTTTGTTTCGTTTTATTACACCACATTGGTTTTGAATTCCTTTGATCCTCTGCAGAAGACGCAGCTCTAAAGACAGTAAACACTTGACATTTTTAGCTCGTTTTAATATCGGTTTAGTTTTTTAAAGAGGAAATGCTGTGTGTTTTTATTTCGCCTGGTTTTTATTTCACACTATCCTCTGTGGGTTCTGGGAATGCTGGTTTCCATGGCAGCAGGTTGGGCTATACTTGAGGAAGTGGGTGTTAGGGAATGAATGAGCGGGTCCTGTCCCGGCAGTGAGGTGTTCCTCCCACGCTGACGCTTACAAGAGATACCTGTGCCTGATGTTTAGCGGGGAGATCTTTCTTTATTTTGGTGCTGTTGTTTTATTTTTTATTTTTTTATATCATTTGTTTTTGACTGTATATCAATACAAAAAAAGGTAATAAGAAAGAAGTGCTCTTGCCTTCTTATCCCACAGGACGGAAAAGTCCCTCAAGGCTTTTTCCGCTTCTAGATGTGCAATCGTGTCAACATTCCATTCTTCCAGACTTATTGATTCATCTGTACCAGTTAACATTAATTATTATATAATATTATTGTAATTACTGTATTTTGTGTTTTTGACTTTTTATTTTCTCTTTTGTTCTGACGTGCGATCTCAATTTAGAGCCACTATTCAGAGGGTGTAAAATGTGAAAGTTCTTTTTTTTCTTCTTCTTCTTTATTGTTATTATTGTTTTTTTCCTTTTTGCAGAAGTATCACTGATTTAAAGAAACTTAAAGAAAATCACCTTTTTGTACATAACCTGTAAATGTCTTTTTTTATATTTGAGCCTTTTTTGGAATGACAGAAGGAAAGGATAGATAGGCGGATGATGTCAGATGAAGAAAAGCCTTACATTTCAGTTTCTTCAGCTGTGGGAGTTTGATGCGTACAGGGTTGCTCTGGTAATATGTATAAATTTTAAGTGCTGCTTACATCACTGAGGACTAAGATATGGAGTCGCGATTCCCCCCTAGTTTTGTTTTTTAGGTTTACTTTTTTAAAGAAAAGGGAAAATACTTTCACAAAAAAAAAAAAAAAAAAAAAAAAGGTTTTTACATTTTCATTACTGGAAATTCAACATTGTAGTAGCTACTCATGTTGCACTGAGCTTGCCAGTGGTGACTGTCAAGGAAAAAAAACTATAATCCAGTTTGTTGGTTGTTGTCCTTAAAAAAAAGAAGACTGAACTGTTTTAGGAGTATTTAATGAAAACCAAGTCGGGTGTTTTCAACAAAAAAAATGGCGGTTGTCAAGTTTTTATGGCCTTACGATGTATTTTATTCTGAAATTTAGTTGTTTCTATTCCTTTTTCTACAATATGAGATATCTGCTCACGGTCAGGCAAGTTAATTTATTAGCACTGCGAATGAAAGATTTCATGTTGGTTATATTTTGGTTTTCTTTGTTTTGTTTTTTACTTTTTCAATTTGTACTTAAGGTTTAATAAAAACTCATGGACAATTCAGTCAGTCTTGTCAGTCTGTGCTCTTTGCTATTGAACTTTATATTGGTATAAAGGGAAGTGTGTTGAACAAGAGAATGTTTTCTGACACAGATCTCACACTCTCAGATGGCTTTGGAATAACTTCATGAAATGTACTGTACGACATCATTTTATTCACGTTATTAATGAATAACATGAGAAAGTTAAATATACATTTTAAAATAATATTGAAAGTAATATGAAAATGTTTACATTCTTAAAAGTTGTCTTTGTAAGTTTTTTTTCTTATTTGTAATAGTATTAATAGTGGTTGTAGTAATAAAATGACAATAATACTATACTAATTTGATATAATTAAAATAACTACTAAAATTTAGTTTGATTAGTAATGTTATAAAATAATACTTTTTTAACCTATCTTTATTAAATAAGTTACTATACTACTAAAAACAATAATAATTGCATTAATATTATTGATAGTATTTGTAGTAATACAACTATACTAATCAAAATATTTTAACTAAATGTAAATATTTAAAGCATTTAGTAATGATATATCTTTTTATTTAAAAACAAGTATTAGTTTTTATTCAACTATTACACTATTTAGTACTACTAGTACTGTATAGTAGTAGCAGTCAGTCTCCAGACCTCTTGGCGTAAGGTTCTTGTGCAAGACCAATTAGACCACTTTGCAAATCAGACAATTATATATTTATTATAATCATATTTTATCAGTCATGGATCTGCTACAACTGATTGCTGTTGAATTTTGCATTTTTATTTTGCATCTCCACACTAAATTGTAGTATTTTCATCATAATCAGTCACTCTGGTGAGCCTGAGGCCCGTAAAGCATTACTGATTTTATAAATATAGGGCTGGTTTCCCGGTTAGGAATTAAATTAAGCCAGGACTAGATCTTTGCTAATTTAGGACATTTAAGAATTTTTAGAAACATGTCTTAGAAAAATGCATTATCTGTGAGCATTTTAAGACCAAGCAATGGTAATAATGTATTTTAAGATATCTCATTGCAAGCTTTTTCCAGTTTAGACAGCTCTTGACATTTATTTTAATCTAGGACTATCTTAAACTCTGTTCGGGAAACTGCCCCTTAGAGACAGACTGCAACCTCACAACATTAAACATTCTTTTTGAAAACATTTTTAACATTTGTTATCTAAAGCCGTGTTTAAGACATCCCGGTATGGATTTACAAGATGCGAAACCAATCAAACTAGCCTACCAGGTCTCATGTCATAAATGTACCTTGGTGCACTTTTTAGTGATAAACGTACCAATAAGTACATATCACTGCAGCTTCCACTAGGGGGCACTATGAACACTAGGGGCAGTAAAACACCTTTTACACCTTACACCTGACACCTTTTAATACATATCACAAATACATATCATAAAGCATACATTTTGCAAAACTACTTGAAGAATATCATGTTACGTCTTTAAACAATATTAATATTCTAGGAGATTTGAAAACTGATGCTTTTGAACATTAGCATCACACATATCCAGCTTCATATCTATGGGTTTTTATAGACCGTAGGTTTGATCGGGGCTCACGGAGTACAGAGATGTACTTGAGAGTACTTTATATCCGTTTTGCATTTGTTAACACAATTGTTATCAGGTAGATTTAAGGTTGAATTTGGTATAGGGCATATTTCCGATATGACAGAGCATTAACTTTTAGCAACAGTTCGTGGATAATTTAAATCTCAACCGCCGTAATACGTACCTATATCAATGTAATAAAAATGTGCTGGGGGTTCACGTATTGCGACCTGTGTTTTAGCTTGACTCAGTGAACATTTCACTTTGAAACTGTGGCAAAACATGCAGTAAGGCACATAAAAATGGTGTTGCACAAAACAAAATGCACAGAGGTACATACTTTAATGAGACCAGTTAGAAACTAGCGCGTAAGGAATATAATATAGGTAATTAAGTATTTTCGAACTGACAACTTGCACAGAGGGACAAACAGCAGACTAGCTGTATGCAGTGAACGTCCAACAGAATAAAAGATATTTATTGATTTGGAGGACAGGCACAGGATCGGGCTTCACACTGCACAGCACACGACAAAGAATTTTTTTACAAAAACCAAAAGGGTTTCATAAAACACCAGTGCACACTCTTCCTTTGGGCGCGAGCGCATAGCACACCACTAATTATATCGTTTTCTTTCACAGTCTGTGTCCATCCTGTGTTTTCAGGACGAGCTCCTGCTTTCACAGTTCTTGATTGGTTGGTTTTGCTCTCTTTCGGGTAACAAGGCATCCTCCTCGACCTCTTCCTGATCCGGCTCGACAAGCGGAGAGTTGCTGATGGCTGCTGGTCCACTCTCATCATCATTATCATCATCGTCTTCGTCGTCCTCCTCTTCTCCTGCCTCTGTGTCCTGGCTGGCTGAGTCTGTGCAGGTGGAGGACAGCGAGGCCAGCTTGTGTCTCAGGTCGGCCTGCGTGGGCACCTGAAGAGTGATCTCAGAGGTGAACGACTCCACATCAGGACCTGAGAGAGAATCGTTCAGAAAGGAGTTTAAGAATGATAATTCTTGTAATGCATTGTAATGCACTGCTCAGAAAACATTTGGGTCACTAGAGATCTGTTACTGTTTTCATGAAAAGAATCTACACAAAGATTTTTTTCAAGTTAGTGGTGACCAACAGAAAGCCGCTTAGTTTGAAAGTCACTTCTTTGTGAGTTGTGCTTTATGCATCACTATTTTACTGACAATGGAAAATGTATCACTTTTTCCCCAGTGTTCATCTAAATATAGCTAATGTCACAACAAACCTACTGAAACTTATCTAAGATTTTAGTGATCAAGCATTGCTTGCTCAGCTCCCAAAAACTTGACTGGACTGAAGTGGTGTGAGATACTTTATAACGTGAATTATTGTAATTTTTTTTATCACATTCTGATGGCACCCATTCACTGCAGAGCATGGTGAGCATTGGTGAGCAAGTGATGACATGTTATACTTCTGCAAATCTGTCTTGATGAAGAAACGAACTGGAAATAGGGTTGCTAAGGGGTGGGAAAATTTTGCAGTGTTTGGAAAATTTCCAGAATTTTTAAAACTAATTACAGTAATTGCAACATGCACAAACAAACCTTTTCATGGTGTAGGCATTACCAGAATGAACTGCAACATGTTTAAAGTCGCTTTTTCATCCCACTTTCTAAATGCTTGTTATAGATGTTATTGTGATCAATTCACCCATAAAGATTTTGTTTAGATTATATTATATGTATAGTATATATTTATTATGTATACATAAATACAAATACAGTTTATATAAATATATATTAATTTATCCATAATGTTTATATTAGTGACATATAACATATAACATAACATAACATAACATAACATAACTTATACTACGGGGCTGTTGAATGCTTGAATCTGATTGGCTGATGAACGTTCTGAGGTGTGCAATTATTTTCAAGGAAACGCACGGCGAACGTAGTTCCAGGCAGCTCTCTTGACCGCATT
>JAUMHR010000076.1:4418479-4438753 GCA_032361145.1 Enteromius fasciolatus
AGAAGTAATTCTGATTGGCGTTTTCTCATTATTAGAGCGAATCAGGGCTCCGAAGTATATGACCCAGTCTGTCGATACGACATACGTCGTAGTGAACGACAGACAAGGGAACCAATCATCCTGCCGCGAAAGGTCGGCTGAAGGCGCATGCGGCACCTCCAAACCAATTCCTACCGCGGCGCGGAGGAGCAGAGCAGAGAGTTCGGTATCCACCGCGGGGCAGGGCAGACACCGCAGTGTGGTACCCTCCCGAGGCGGCTTCAGCCTCACCATCTGACTCACCCTCTGATGCTGCCGAAGACATCTCACCCTCTCGGGGTGCTCTGAAGGACACACTCAGCCCTGTTACAGGGGTAGCGGTGGACTACGGGACTAGATGATGCATCAGAAGTCTGGACGGCTTTCACCCTGGACGGAACATTCTGAACGTTCACCTGGAAATCCCCCAAGAGCCTCGCCGTGGCGCGGGAAGGACACGAGGGGGGCCGTCCCGCGAATGAGAGGCGGGACTTCAATGTAGCCATGGTCATACGCTCGCAATGAACGCATTGACCATTCACAAAAGCTGCCTCAGCTCGACCCAGACACGCGAGACAGCGATCATGTCCGTCCGAAGAGGTGAGGAAACTCCCACACCCAGAATTTTCTCTTTCTCCCAGTTGCCCAGGGAAGACCTATCGCGGCAGCTCCGTGCACTCAAAAAGGTCTTTGCAAGATAACTGGCACATCCAGCCTTTAAAAAGGCTACCAGCCCGCAGGATCCGCTGACAGCCACCCAGATAAAACACTGTCAGACGAGAGAGCAGGAAAGCTTGAAAGCAGGACTCTTCCTCGTATCGGTCTCCAAATTTGCAGAGGGGGTCTCCTGAAGTAGCTCAGAACGGCTTCGGCTCTGAAGCGAAAGTCTGCAAGTGCACTCCGCTCGTGGCCTCTTATACTCACACAGTGATGAGGTGCACCTGAGCGTAATCAAGTGCACGCCAATATTCATTGGCCTTTTGTATAAAGCTCAAAGGCATTTGGTCTCTCTGGCGAGTTCCCATATGTAACGTCGAAGTGATTCGACTGAAAGGGTAACTAACTTAAACGAACTAATATTATAGCAAAAACGTCCTTCGTTTTCGTCTTTAAAATCTATTTTCTATTTTTCTATCTAATCTATTGAATTAAAATCTATTGTACTTTGCCAGTTTTAAGCCAGGTGTTTGACCCGTATGGCACCACGTAGTCTGTGACGTCAGGTGTCCACAGTCTGTCCGCTACTCAACCGGCTAGAGTGATGGCTGCAGCGAAAGTCGGAAGAAAGCGGTAGAGTCCTATTTGGGATTTCTTTGATCATGGGTCCTAGGGCTGGGCGATATATATCGAACTATATATTATGCGCATCTCATCAGTAAATCTTTGATTAAAAAAATAAATCTCCCAAAAAAAAGCGACAAATCTAACGATTTCTTGGACAAACCTCAGCAAGTCTCTGGCAGTGCCGTGCAAGCGTGAGCTCTTGTTTTCCAAGCGCGCACACACCTCTCTCTGTGTCTGTTCTGTTCAGCGAGCGGCTGAGAGGAGCAGAGCTTTTGCTTAAAATAGATATTATGTTGCTTCTAACTCGATTTTACATGCAAATATAGCCACAATCACAGCATAGCCATTGTCTATATGTGTATTTGATTTCATTAGACAATGGCTTGATTATAAATCAGGATTTTAATCCAGATTAACATCTTGTAAAATAGAGCTAGTTTAGAAGGCCTAATAATGGGGTGCATTTCAGTCACTATTTCATATTCATTCCGTTTCATTCAGAAACCATTAAATATATCAGTGAAAACTGATATATTATAATTTTTATTATACAATACTTATTCTGGTGATTTTGATTCATGCAACTGACAAATATCCTAATTTACAAAAAAAATAATAATAATAACACTGTAACTAATAAAAACTAAACTAAAACTAAGCAAAATATAAAAACTAATAAAAGCTAGCAAATCTGCCTCTAAAAACTAATTAAAACTAACTGAATATGAAAACAAAAAGTCAAAATGAAATAAAAACTAAAACTAATGAAAAATCCAAAACTATTATAACCTTGCTTCCAATACGAAACTGTTTATCTTTCATTGCACCATGAGTTTTTGACATTGACAATGTGTTTTCTGTAACTGTGCCTATCATGCATCATGAGTATGATGTGTGCGCTAATGACATAGATATGGATCCATGGAAGCACTGGAGCAATAGCCTTCATCTTCAGCCAGTTAGCATCACACAACACATTCTGTGCTTTGATGGCCGGCCATGATCAAATCTAACCCTGTAATTGCATTACTAGAGCAGGGTTCAAACTATGACTCTCACATATCAAACGGGGCCCATCGAAATCAACACTCTCAAAAACAGCCTTGAAACTGAACACTGATTGGAATTCAAGGATCAGTCGTCACAGCAACAAGCCACACAACTGAACAGAGCCGTTTAAACTAAGTTAAAAAGAAAAATATTTTTAGAACATTTTTGTGAACTGTTAATTTTTGGTGTATAGAAAAGTGCAGTATAAACATTCTGCTTTTGTGTTCCACAGAGGAAAGAAGGTCACACAGATTAGGAATGACATTAGGGTGAGAAAAAGATCTTTAGTTTTTTTATTTAGTGATGTTTTGGGTTTGTTCTTAATGTTAATTTAAGAGCAAGAACAAATGACGACACTGCAGGCAGGATGCAGAGGAAAGGAATGTTTTGACAGGTCAAGTGAGAGCTGAACTGAAGGAGGTAGACAGAAGGAGTGGATGAGGACTGAAACGCTTGAGAGAGAGAGCAGTTGTGGGGTGAAAGCAGATGAGAAAGTGCAGGAAAAGTGACTATATCAGAGACAGACCGATACGCATGGCTGTGTTTTAAAGGGATTGTGTGTGAGAGAGAGCATGTGTGTTGTACACAAAGTGTGGGGCAGTGGTTGCTGAACTCACTCAATTAGAGGATTAAAGGCAGATAAGCTCTGCCTCTGCACACATACTTTATAATCTAAAACACTGAGTTTCCAGCCTGATCTCATGAGATTTTATGAAGTGACAATTTGGTTTTAAAGTATAGAAATAGAATAAGAGCCAATTTTCGATTTTATCTCAGAATTCAGACTTTTTTTCTGAATTGCAAGTTTAAATTGTAATTCTGAGTTTGTAACTCTGACTATAGCCTATATCTCTTTTGAGATCTAAACATACAAAAATGATCATTTCAACTTTTGATCTCACTCATTTTTCTCAGAATTGCAGAATTTAAGTCTCATAAATCTTACTTTATTTTTCAGATTTCTGATTTATTTTACTTTTTGTTTCATCTTCTCTCTCTCTCTCTCTCTGTCTCTCTCTATATATATATATATATATATATATTTATTTTTTTTTTTTCCCCACTTTTAAACTGATTCAAGCTCAGGATTGCAAGATAAAACTCACAATGGTCTTTAATGAAAATAAGCTTCCATATGAATCTGTACAATGTGAAGTACTAAACCTAACCTAATTGAGGCATGAGCAGATTGTCTATCAGGAATTAAGAGCATACAAATTCTCTGTCTGTGCAGGTGTGTGTTTTTGTAATCACATATTGCAAATTAAATAGATAATTAGTAAGCTCATCATCAGAAAGGCTGTAATGTAAGCTAAACATGCTGATGTAAGCAGCTTTAACACAGATCTGTGTCGAACTGAGAACACTGCTCCCTGAAGCATTTTGTTATTTTCTTTGGATTTCATTAAATGGTTCTGTCTCGCCTTTTTACAAGACCACAATTCACCACCCGCACAACAAACCACTGGTATGGCAAGCCATTTGAACATTTAATCTATAAACCACACTAGTATCTATTTCCATGTTACTAGTACTTATTTTTTAGAGACTAGTATCTTTTCCGTTAAGTACTGGTGCTTATTCATTAACTACTAGTGCTTATTCTTTAGGTACTAGTGTCTTTTCTAAAGTTACTAGTACTTATTCATTAGATAGTACTTATTCCAATAGTGACTAGTGCTTAATTATACTTTCATTGTTAAGACAAAATTATCAAAAATAGAACAGAGATATCCTGAACTCAATAGATACTAGTACTTTTTCAATTTGCATTTCTGCCCAGTATGCTAATCGTATGTTGAATATTAATGAACCAGCAACAAGGAGAGAGATTAGACTGGAAACAGAAACAAAGAAATGGACATTTTATTTATTTATTTTTTTTATTTTTTTTGAGGAAACCACATAGAAAAGAAACATTAATTTGTAGACAAACACGTTTTTTTCAGTTTTGTAAACTAATTTCGTAAACATAATGTGCTTGTTGATCATTGAGCGACCTCTAGGGAGCTACTCTACCCAAGGGCCGGGTATACCCTCTGTCACAGCCTGAAACTGAGTGCATGCTGCAGTACATTCAGGACTATCCAAGGGATTCATCCAACCCTCCATGTCAACTGCTTCGGCGGGTTTCTTCTTAGTGAAAAAGAAGGATGGATCCCTACTCCCCTGTATCGATTATCGCGCCCTCAATGAAATCACCATCAAGTATCAAGGTATCCATTACCTCTTGTCCCCTCTGCCCTGGAACAGCTCCGTACTGCACGCATATTCACTAAACTAGACTTGAGGAGCGCATAAAATCTGATTCACATTCGGGCAGGGGATAAATGGAAAACTGTCTTCTCAACAACTACGGGGCACCACGAGTAAGGGGTGATGCCCTTGGGCTTACCCATAGCCCTTCAGTGTTTCAGGCTCTTGTCAATGACATCTTCTGGGACACAAGTTTCTAATCGTATACGTAGATGACATTCTCATATACTCCGGGGATCTCCAAACCCATGTAAAACAAGTCTGTATGGTTCTCCGTTCTTTTTACGAAAAATTTAAATCAGGCAGGGCAGAATTATGATGTGGGAGACCGAGAACTTCTGGCCATGAAGCCTTTACGTAACCGCCTTCTGATAATCCCAGCACCGGTCACCCGGGCATACAGGCCACGTTTGAACTGCTGTTGAATCGTTTCTGTATCTCATCAGTAAAGCCTGTTCTTTGATTAGTGGTAAATCTCTGTTAACTGTTTTCAAAAGCAATTCAAAAGCAACGCCAATTTATACACAGAGCCGTAGAGTCCTGACAACTGTTCATAAACTGGAGCTGCATTTAAAAGCAGCTGATGGAGATTTACCGCCAATCAAAGAACCGGTTTTACTGACGAGACGGGCATTATATATCATTCGATATATATCGCCCAGCCCTATTAGTAAGAATATAATAGCAACTAGTCACTATTGAAATAAGTACTACTATCTAATAAATAAGTACTAGTATCTAATACATAAGTACAAGTATTTGATCAATAAGTACTAGTATCTAATGAATAAGTACTACTATCTAATGAATAAATACTAGTATCTAATGAATAAGCACTAATATCTAATAATTAAGTACTAGTATCTAATGATCAAGTACCAGTATCTAAAGAATAAGTACTAGTAACTTAACAAAAGACACTAGTAACTTAACAAAAGAAAACGCACTAGTAGCTAAAGAATAAGCACTAATTCTTAATGGAAAAATTACTAGTCTCTAAAAAATAAGTACAAGTAACATGAAAACAGATACTAGTGCAGTTTGTAGATTAAATGTTGCCATATAGCTAATTTATCCACTATTGAAATAAATACTAGTCTCTAATTAATAAGTAGCCTACTAGTATTTGATCAATAAGTATTAGTATCTAATGAATAAGTACTAGTACCTAATAAATAAGTACTTGTATCTAATGAATAAGTGCTAGTACTTAAAAATAAAAAAAGCACTAGTATCTAATAACTAAGTACTAGTAACTTCACAAAAGACACTAGTACCTAAAGAATAAGCACTAGTAGCTAAAGAATAACACTAGTAGCCTACTTAATTGAAAAGATATAAGTATCTAAAAAATAAGTACTAGCATGAAAATAGATACTAGTGCGGTTTGTAGATTAAATGTTAAAACAGCTTGCCATACCACTGGTGCTTCTTCTAAAAAGCAATATTTTTCCATAAACACTCACCTGATTGTTTTTAATAGCATTTCCTTGTTAAGCCAAATTGCAGAGATGGCCTGGCCCTGATCACCACTCTCTGTGACAACAGTCTAACTCTGACAGTATATCCACTGCCTGCCCACATACAGTAAATAGATGGATTAAAGATGTTTAGTTTTCATAACACTGTACCTTCCAGCCTAATGAATATCAGTATATGGGGGAGTATTTTAGTGAAAATATGCACTTTCAGCCTTATATGTAAATGAATCCCACAAAATCTCTCCTGGATTTTTTACACTACCATTTAAAAGTTTGGGGTTGGTAAGATCTTTTTGAAAGAAGTTTTTTATGCAGTAAAATACAGTACAAACAGTAATATTCTGGCATATTATTAAACTTTTTTTTTTTTTTAATGTAATTAGGTCTATTCCTGTGATGATAAAGCTGAGGTTTTACTCCAGTATTCAATGTCCCTCAGAAAATACTCTAATATGCTGAGTTTTAATCATCTTCTGTGTCATTGCTGAATAAATGTATTAATTTCTTTAAATAAAAATATTACTGACCCTAAACTCACTTTCACGAATTCGCACTTGTTCATGAATTTAAATAAGCAAGGGGGGCGAGATGGGAGCTGCTTATACTATCTCTGTCATTTTCCTCTGCGCATTTGAGATGTGTTCTTGATTATTGTGTGCAGATAGTAACCAGCGTTATATAATCAATAGTCAGTTTTCAGTGTGACTTAGCTTTATGGAGTAATAGGCCTCAATGAGGTGGGTCAAAGAACACAATTCCTAATTCTTCTGTGCCATCTAGTGGAGAAGTACAGTATTATTCACACTCAAATTTAATGCTAAACATTGCCGTTTATAATTATTTTAAATAGGCTAATTAATATTTTCTTTTATCTGCGTTCGGCTAAACAGTACTCAGATTATACTTTTTAAATGTGACTTTACAAATGTGCTGTGTGTAACACAAAAGATTTGATTGAGGCACCCTTCTCCTTTCGCATGATACAAACTCCTGATGAATGTGAAGATGTTCACCTGAAGCCTGACAATAACGAAGCTCCTCGTCAAAGATGTTCTCTCCTCTTTAAAGTCTTTTGCAAATCCTGACTAGCCATACTGTCATTTAATCCACTTTCTCATTCATGCCTGCATCTTTAGCCTCTGAGATGGAGAGAAAATGATGATACCTCCAATTTTAATTCAATTTCAGTCATAATGACTGATCCTCTATAGCCTCCAGACAGCTGTAGCTTATAACATCTGTCATGGTGGTACTCAAAAAGAACAGAATCTGTCTCTGATTATAGAACAGATCTTTTGTACAGCAGCCTCAAGCCAGTGTGGCCTACTCAAATCCTTGATATGGTAGAAATACATAATTCTACATGAGCGCTATTTTATTAGAAAGTTTTTTAAAAGATTTGAAAGTGCATGAAAGCGAATTTGCGTTTGTAAACCCCACCACCACCACTGCTCAATCTTGCACCGAGTGGGTCTCCGGTGCCAAATTTTGACCCCCTTGATTATGACTCCCCTAGTATTGGTAGGTTTAGTGTTAGATGTGGGGGAGGGGTTAGGATTAGGGGTGTGATTAGGATTACTATTGATTTCAACGAGGGGAGTCATAATTCGGCAGGGAGTCAAAATTCGGCATAATATCGGCATGAGAGGCGCCACTCTAACAAGGAGGCTAAAGGCCATGACTTTTAGTATCAGTCGCTAAAGCACCTCTTTTTGAGATCAGGGGACTGAGGTTTACCTGCACAGCACGCACTTGCTGGCCTCTGTTACAAGTAGAAATGTGTAAAATAATACTGAAAGCTGTTGGCCTGATGAGGGCAGCACACGCTCACTGTACAGGAGACTAATGGGACATACAGTATTCAAACACATTTACTTATTTTGAATGCGTGTGCTCCTCAGTCTCAGGAATGTTATATCTAAACTTTTATTTACAAAGTAACAAGGAAAAGAACATGTAAATAAGATAGTTAGCCATTGCTCAGAGAGGGATTGACAGTTTTTTATTTTTATTTTTTACCATCTTCTAAAATGTCATTGTCACCATACCCAAATTATGTAATTTTATCAAACAGGTGGTGAAAGAGCATTATTTTATTTATTTATTTTGGGAAAATTCCTTTTCTTGCATGTATTACAGCTGGAAGTGAACGAAAACATCCTGCAAAGTCTTAAATCTGAAATCATTTTCTCTTACCAAAAACAAAAAAGAGTCGACTCTGAATCCTTTAAACAAGTCGTTTTTAAACAAGTTCCAAGCCGTTTCATATTGAGGTTAACATGAAACATATTGCCCGCCTGCTTGTTGGTCTTTTAGCGTTGGACAAACCTGTTTTATGGGACTCCAAAAAAACAAAATATGAACCTTTCATAACCCATAAAAGGGCACTTAAAAACAATCCCATTGTAGCCTATGTATTATGAAAGGTCTATGTACTATCTAAGGTAGGCTGCATTGAATTAATATGTGATTTGTACCAACATGCACTGTACCTTTTATCTCAGTGTTATCTCTGTCTAAACAAATGCTACTCCAGCTTTTTTGAGAGTTCTTTAAGTTCATTCTGTGCTAGAATAACATTTAATCTACTTAGTAACATTCCAGATGAATGCACTTAAAGAGCTAATTCAATTATGCCATTTTTCCAATGACAGCTTTTTAATATGATTTTGATTAGGCAATTAATTAAAGAGTAAATTATACCATCTGTCTGTACCATTGCACAGGTCTGTTCTCTGTGCATGACCTTATCTGCAACTTTATGCGTGTCATTGTCTGGTCATAGATAATGAGTATTATTACTCAGTTAATATCTGTATGCACGCTCTTATGTTAAGGTCACATTAATTAATTTAGCTTTATTCTTTGCCAGCTCTGGTCCTTTTAAAAAGTGAAAAATAAGACCTGGGATAAATAGGAGATGCCTTAACAGCACACAAACCTATATATCCATAAATAAAGATGACCTGCTTATCCAGGCAGATGAGCACTGTGACATATTCTCAGAGATGTTCGGATCCATTAGCAAAGCTTTATTACAGTAGTCAGGCAGGCAGGGGTTACAAACGATGACAAACAGATATATCCCAGGCAATCCAAGAGATCGGTCACAAAACAGGCAATAGTTCAATGGGCAGGCAGCAAGAATCAAATACCATACAATCAGTCCAGGGTCATTCACAGGAAGGCAATCACAGAAATAAACGCTCAGAAATAATAATTCTTCCCAATCGACTAGGTACTGTAATATGCCACCTTGGCGCCGAGAGTCCAGGATCTGGTTAACCTGGTAGATGTCGCTTCCCCTGGGTCTCAGTGGTGGTTGCCTTGTCCTGGTCCCCCTCTCCGCCTGGATCAGCAGCGGGCTTGAGCAAGGACACATGAAAGGTGGGAGACATATGATAATGAGCAGGGAGATCTAAATGGAAGGATACTGGAGTAATTTGTTTTACAATTCTGAATGGACCCACGTACCTCGGGTTGAGTTTTTTGCAGGGAAGTCTGAGGTCCCGGGTGGATAGCCAGACCCACTGGCCAACCTGGTATTGAGGTGCTGTTCTCCGTAGACAATTAGCTTGGCGGGTAACTCTTTGAATAGCTCACTGAAGGTTGGTGTGTGCTGCGTCCCATGTGGCCTCACTTCTTTGTAGCCATGTGTCAACAGCCGGCAGGTTAGTGGGCTCGCCAGACCAGGTTTTTTGAATGAATTTTGTAAACCGTCAGGTTCAGTTTACACTTTACTGTAAAGTTTACACTTTACCGGGCCTGTAGGTGATCTTGAAGCTGAACCGGGAGAAAAAGAGTGACCAACGTGCCTGACGGGCATTAAGGCTTTGGCGGTTCTTAAGTTTTCTAAGTTCTTGTGATATGTGAGTATGAGGAAGGGAGTGGCGGAACCCTCCAACCAATGTCTCCACTCCTCTAGGGCTGCCTTCAGGCCAAGAGCTCTCTATCTCCCACATCATAATTATGCTCTGCCTGATTGAGTTTCCTGGAGTAGAATGCACAGGGGTACAGGGGAATAGCACCAATGCCCGAGTTATATGCATCCACTTCCACAATGAACTGCAGGCCTGGATCTGGGTGCCGCAGAATGGGGGCTGAAGTAAATCGACTCTTGTGGTCAAGAAAGACCTTCTCACAGGATGGAGTCCATGCTTGCTTGTTGGTACTGTACCTTTTCGGATTAGTGCAGTAAGTGGAGCAGCCACCTGGCTAGCGGATGAACCTCCTGTAAAAATTAGCGAACCCCAAGAATCGTTGCAGTTCTTTGACCGACTGAGGACAGGGCCACTTCAGGACTGCCGACACCTCGTGATCATCCATAGTGACTCCCTTGTGACTGATTATGTATCCCAGGAAGGAAACTGTGGACAAGTGAAAGTCACACTTGGAGAGTTTTGCGTACAAATGATGCTTGATAAATATCTGGAAGGCGGATCTGACATGCTTGACATGATCTCGGGGGATCTCAAAGTAGACTTGGCAGTCATCTATATAGACAATCACAAATTTGTTCAACATGTCCCAGAAGATGTTGTTGATAAATGCTGATAAATTTGGTCTGATAAAAGGAAGACCAAAGGACTGTTAGACAACCCAAAAGGCATCACCAAGTATACGTAGTGCCCCGTGGTTGTGGAAAAGGCTGTCTTCCACTCATCCCCTGCCCGTATGTGAATGGGATTATGAGCACATCTTAAGTCCAACTTAAAGAAGATGCAGGCAGAGCGGAGCTGTTGTGGCAGTAGGTATCTCTATTTATCGTTGAGGGCTCTATAATCGATACAGGGTCGAAGAGATCCGTTCTTCTTCTTGACAAAGAAGTCGGCCGAAGCCGGTGAAGTGGATGGCCGGATAAACCCCTTTGCGAGCTCCTCCTCAATATATTGCTGCATACACTGAGTCTCGGGCTGAGACAAAGGGTAAACCCGTCCTCGGGGGGTGTGGCTCTAGGTATGAGTTCAATAGCACAGTCTGTGTCACGGTGTGGGGGCAGTTGAGTGGCTTTGGCTTTGCTGAAGGCCAGATGTAGGTCACAATATGGCTCTGGCAGGGCCTCCAGCGATGCGGAATCAGCAGTTGTGACTGGTGAGGTGAGTTAGTTGCATTGTGGGTACTTCTGGCAGTGTTGTTGACATGAATCGGATGACTGTAAAATTTCCTGTTCCTTCTAAGATATTTTGGCGTCATGAAAGGAGAGCAAGGGGTGGCCTAGGATGATGGGGTGATTCGGTGACTAGGTGATGTGGAACTGTATGGTTTCCGTACACAAAGAACTGGTGACCAATGTGAGTTTCTCCGTGATGTGATGAATTTTCCCGACGCCTAGTGGTCGTCCGTCGAGGGCTGCCAAGGCCATGGGGGGTGTGCATGTAATGAGAGATACGGTTGAGATTAGCAAAATCATGGTCCATAAAGTTTCCTGCTTCCCCAGATTAAATAAATGTCTTAGTATTGATATGACGATTCTCTAATACAATGCATACATCAAGAATCAACAAGGAGGTTGAAGGAAAGGAGCTTACCTGGAGGGGAGTGGAGCGAGGAGGCCTAGATAGACATTGTGCATGCAGATGTCTTGACAGGCCACAGTAGAGACACAAATGATTCTTCATGCGTCTCTCTCTTTCCATGGGCTCATCGACGGAGGTGTTGTAAACGTCGACAAGATGGGAAGTCGGCGCCCCCTGTGGAACCTGTGGTCCATATACTCCTCAAGTGTCTTATCTTCATCGTGACATGCTAGTTCAGACTGCAGTTCCATCCTGAGGCCGCGACGAAACAGGCAGTCAGGGGTTGCAAACCATGACAAACAGATATATCCCAGGCAATCCAAGATATCGGTCACAAACCAAGCAATAGTTCAATGGACAGGCAGCAAGAATCAAATACCATACGATCAGTCCAGGGTCACTCACGGGAAGGCAATCACAGAAATAAACACTCAGAAATATCTACATAGGCAGATAAGACTTCGCAAAGAGTTGTAAAAAGTCTGCGCCTAATAAAGGCCAAATAATCAATCAAAGAATGAATCAACTCGCCGAGGTGTGTCGGTCTAATCTGTCTGGGTAGGAACTAAAATTTGGGTGAATGTTCCCGCTGCTGTCGTTCTGAGAGGGCCACAGAGGCGCTATCTGTGACAAGCACGAATGTATTGTTCTGATTGGTTGGATGTCGATTGAACTGTTGAACTGACCTAATAAGAAATAAGAATATGTAGAGGATGCAAATCTTATCTGATGCTCTTAGTGCATCATTCTGTCAATACTGTGGTGATGATGGTGGTGGTGCTCGGCGTGGCTTGTGCAGACTGTGTCCCTTCCCTTCTTCCAGGTGCCTGGTGAATGGTGCTCCTTGGGTGCGAAGTGTAGCCCGGGCGGTCTCGATCACGGCGTTTCGTCTGGTGAGAGAAATAAGGTAAGTCAGTAGCCAGCATTCAATGAATGGAGTCGTTGCTCATTTGGTTGCTCCTTTTATCCTGGTCTGGCCGTGATCGATTGGCCCAGGCAGATGAGTTCCAGGTGTGGAATGATGATTGCCAGGGCGGCGCTGATCGGCGGCCGTCACAATACTCGAATGCAAATGGGAAAGTTTTCATGAAAGTAGTGTACATGACTCATGCACATACTTTTCTGCACCTTGACAGTGTTTGGCAGTCAAGAAGACAAACAAACTTTTATGGGTTGGTTTGGAATGACATAATGGTAAGTGATTAATGATTAATTAAACATTTTTATTTTGGGATGGAGTATCCCCGTAAAGTGTTTTTCACAATGTGATACGTAACAATTAACAGCGAGTCGTTGCACCTGGTGAACTATAAATAAATCTTTTCTGGAGAGATACGTCACACAGATCTTCACGTCTGCAGGACATCTGCTGGAGCAGTGAGATGGGAGGAAGTGGCCCGGACTCTTCCTTTATAGTCGTCACAGCAGCAGCGCTGGCACAGAGCCACCCACACCAGCCTGCTCCAGCATGAGGCCCTGTGCCTGTACGGGAATGTGTGGGTGAGTAATTGTATGTTTGCCTGACCGACTAAGAGACATTGTTCTTTATTTGCGAGCAGGGCAGCAATCATAGACAAACATGGGAATAGGAATATTTCTGCATCATTGTATGCATGAGCCCCAAATACAGATGAAGGGCTATTTTGGATGAGTGTTTTAAACCTGTGTGGGCCCTACTGGCAGAAGCAGCGGGCATGATGCCCAGCTGAGTGCGATACAGAGCCGTTCAGCCTGTGCCAGCTTGCCATTGGCCAGGCTAGTCTCAGTCTCTCTGGAAGCAGCGCTCAAGGTGATAAGAAAATGACTTTGTCATTGGTGGAAAGCCATGGAAATAGCCCTTATATATAGCAGCTACTGTATGAATAGAAACCACAGCCTTTATAAATAAAGGAAGGCATAAATTGTTGTTTTGTGCTTGTCGTTTTATGACTGATTAGCATTAGACAATTCTTTACGGTAAGGGTCTCTTAACTTTTTGCTTATTAGCGTGCATATTGCTGTAATATTAGCCATTTATTAATACAAATTAAGCACATATTAACGCCTTGTTCTGAATCCCTAATCCTACCCAATACCTAAACTTACAGTTAAACTTACTAAATTTAGCAGCAAATTAGGAATTTATTGAGGGAAAAGTCCCAGTTAATAGTGAATAAGTGTCCTATATTATAAAGTGTTACCCTGTTTTCTTTATTTAAACGCTAAAAAAGTTTGATTTAGAATAGTTTTCAAGAATGTTATAAACATAATGAGGCAGTGAAAGCAACTAGTAAATGTTTAATGTCCCGGATAACCTGTGTAGTTAGCCACTTATTTTTAATCACCTTTTCAAGACACATAAAGTGTAGTATTTCTATGTATTTTATGTTGTATGATAAAACATGAAAATATTCTGAGCTGATGTAACCTTCACAGACCTTATTTCAGTCATTTCTAAAAACCCATTTAAAAAAACACATTGACTTCAGGACGATGAAAGCGGAAGTGCTAAAACACTCGACTGTAAATAGAAAACCATGTACCAATAATTACAATAAAATAACTGTTTTTATGCATAATTACTACAATATTACTGTAGTTATATTTCATTTTAAGGCAATTTGAACTGAAGCTCTGTGTTGGGGTGCTTCACACTCACTTTTGGTAGGACATAACTTTAATATCATGCAAGTTAATGGTGCACTACTGAACAAAAACTGCATGCATCTTGTGGAAGAACTCTGTAGCCAGTACATTTTTATGTATATCACACAACACTTATTATAGTGTTATTATATAGGTGTGACATTTTAATTGAGCACAAGACAAAGACACGGTTTGGAAGATTAATTCATGCTCGATTTGCTCTTAAATTCTCAAGCCACTTTCTTTAGTGTCACACACTCAACTGAGAATTATGATCTCCCGCTGCTGTGGCACTCTCTGCTGTGGTTTAGGTTTGGGTTAAGCATTCACCAAATCCTGCCTGATTCATGTTAACTAGTGAGCAAGACTACAGGTCCATTTCACTTTCAGTGACTCATGTGTAGGTGTTGTATGCTCTCTCACAAACAAGTGGAAAGTGCTGGCAAGATTATTGAAAGTTTGGGTTGGTTAAAGTAGTTTTGTGACTGAATCTCTGAATTTGTCTGTGTGGCATTTATAATAAAAAGCACACAATAAGAGTTTTAATTTGGGACTCTAAAGTTGACAAAAAGGTGTGATGAAACACTGCCAATTTTAGCGTAATCAATATCAGCTCCCACAGAGCTCATTAAATGTGAATGAATGGAAAGAGTTACAGTACTTCACTTCTATTAATAAGTAATGTGAAATCAAAGACTCGTCCCTGATTGTTTTTGCTCCTCAGCTGCTCCTCTTGGGTTGCAAACAAGTAAACCAGGGAAACTGAGACATCTACAAAACTAAGACAAACACCAGGCAATAAAAAGATGTCGGTGTGAAAAGATGTACGGTGTGAGCTACAGTCTGGGTCTCTGTTTACATGTTCTGTATTTACTGTACTAACGTTCTTATTTTATTTTTAGATTCCTCATACTTTCCTCTTTTCAACAAACTGTTTCTTTCAAAAGGCTTACCTGACAATAACTACAACGAATATTGGCCAAAATGTTGTTCTGACCGTCTAAACTTTGTTTGTCCTATTTAGAGTGCTTGTATTCAACTGAATATTTACAGTATAATGGGCTATATTTTCATGCTAAGCGAGGGGATTCAGAACCGTGCCAAAATGATTATTTGTGTCGACACCAATACATATGCAAACACTGTTACAGATAGCATGACATATATAGAGCAAATAGCTGCATGGTGACACACATGAAAATAAAACATGAAAATGTTTTTACTGACACAAGTTTTACTGGCATCTGACTATTTAATATTTTCAGTTTTTTCAAGCAGTGTACTGTACACTACTGAGGGCGCTTTTTGTGATTTTTATTGTTTTTTCTAAAATGAATATTGGTAATACCTGATCACTTTATCTCAGTAAGTACAAATATAGTTCAGAAGTTTTAAAACATCCAGTCTTTAATCAGGCTAACTAAAGTGTTTTTATGTAAAGAATAAAATTATTATCTGCTGGCAAACCATATAGGCAGTAAAGGCAGTTAGTCTCCTGGCTACCGTGTCAGAAGCTGCGATTTGGGCATGAGGTTGTGGGTTTGCACATTAATTAAAAAATTATATAGAGACTGTCCTCCCACAAAAAACGACCCTATAGGTCATTTGTGCAAGTACCTTATTTTGAGTGTCTTATTGCAGGCTTAAAAATAATGAGTCTTGTATTGCGTCTGTCATCATGAAATGACGTATGACTGTCATTACCTCTAAAAATGATTTTTTACGATGATCTCATAGTGATTAAAACATATTTTAGTGGGTGTAATTCGTTCGAATGACCACACTAACCCACTCCTAAACCTACCCATTACAAAAAGAATGCAAAATCATTCTTTTGGGTTTTATTGGGTTCCACTAGCACATGCATTCTCTGGGTTTCCAACCCACGATTGCATGATGACGTCTCCTCTTATAACGCATCGCTCTACAACCCCAACCCTGAGTCACATGGGAGATAAAACAGTACAAAACATTAATATGCAAATGTCCTGTCGGATTTATGTCAATTGTTGGATTTATGTGCATGTAACATGTGCTCCTAAACCTACCATTTGCCAATAAAACTAAAGGTAGATACAACTACCGTCATAATTAATTTTAAAAGTATTAATTTTCTGAGTGTTCTTAAGGCAAAACAATTGACTTGTGAGAGTAATAGATGCAATCAGTCTGTGCACAAATTTAAAAAACAGGTGCCTACCCTGAAATTTAGAAGTGTAGATGGCTACAGTGAAGGGGCAAGGAGTAAAATAAGCACAGTCAAGATGGACAGTTCTGACCTCTCAGAGTAGAACAGATACCTACAAAGTCAAAGGCAGATATAGTGTTGTTCTCACTTATGTGCTGCGCTGCTGATAAACATGATATAATTTCAATTCTGTTGATCTTAAATAAATATAAATATGATGAAAAAGACTCAAAGTGCTTGATATACAAATAATTGTCTTAGCGTTTGGAAATATTTATGCAAATACATAATGGCATAAAATCAGATAAAAGACTAAACATTGTCGAAGATGAAGCAGCATCACGGCCGTCTGAACCAATGAGAATTAAGCTGTGTTGTCAGTCAGTCGTTTCCCATTACGCTTTTGATTGGCCCATTCGGTGAAGGGCAATTGCGTTCGCCTGCTGAATCCGACACAGCCACGCCGTTGCTTGAGTTTTCTGGCACACGTCAGCATGACATCTGAGCAAGGTGGACGTAACTCGACACTCTTGACACTTTTTTGTCAAGAATATAGAGAGAAATCTCTACTGAGCTTGTGCTGAGTAAGTTGCATCAAACGTGTAACATTTGCCCACATTCTCCACCACTCATTTCAAACGACTCCACACTCAAGTTTGACAGAGCTGTTACTCTGATGAGGCATAGCACAGTGTTCTTTGGGCTTCGGGTTTGAGAACTGTGTAATAATTGTAAAACTAATTGGATGATTTAGCACACAGCCTCCCAGTACATTGTGAATGTACAAACAGTTTATGAAGCATGATAAAGATACACAACTGCAATTAGCTTGCTCACGCACCAGATATTTGCTTTTGCAAACTTTGCTAGAAAGAGAGGGGTTTTAGTATTTCTAAGTTTCTTCCTGCCAAGTTAATTTTTTTGCAATGGTAATTGGACTTAAGAAAGTATATCTGACAGTTAACTTGAGTGGGTGTGAAATAATAGACTTGCTTTACAGCTGGTTAAATAGATTCATATCCTCTCACTGAAATGTGTCATTCAGCCTAAAGTGATTTTTTGTGATTTTCATGCTATTATTAGCAGTCAGGACTCAGCACTTTATTAAGCCAAATCATCAGTCTCACTGAGCCGCGTTGTGTGTCTCTGCACAAATATCCACCTGCAAATGAAAGTCATAAAGCCCTGAAGGTGCAGTAAAGTTTTTTTGCTGAGTGCAGAAGCAGATGAAGACAAGAACAACAGAGATTCTAGAGAAAACATCTATAGTGTAAAATAAATTTGTGTGATCTACCAGAAGTGTATCCCACACTGAGCTCTAATTTAGTTGAAACCCATTTAAACTTCTACTAATCACAAAACTACCCTAGAAAACCACATTCTCCCTCACCTTGAGTCTTTAATTCCTATAGGACAAACGATTATATAATGGGCTTAAAAATAAATCTGGCTTCTGGACATACAGCTCATGCCAAATTCAAAGCCATCTCATTGGTCACTCTTACATAATCAGAAAAGGGCAGATGTTTCTGCTATATGCATTAATCTTTCATGATGTCAACATAAAACCCTGATTGTGTTTCAGTGCCCGTCTATGGACAGCATCTGACAGTATGTATGTTTACTGTGAAAATTGGATATTTTAAAGGTGATCTCACAGATGAAGAAGTAAAGGGCTCTTAGAGCTCAAGTGAATTAATTCATGGTATATAAGTGATGAAATTCCCCCAAGGTCTTAAGGGAGCTTTAATAGACATGTTGAACCCAGCAAGCATGAATGTGTGCATGAGTAAAGGCCCTGATATACTTCAAACTAACCTCTTTTTAATTTTTTTGTTTGAGGGCAAAAATAAATTTGAAAGGGCTGAGTGACAGTATACTGTCTCCAAACATTCTGACACCCCTGCGTTGCTGGAGGCGGGGTTTAGATTAATGTAAACATGACTTGGGATGCTCGCACATAGCCTATAAGTTTGATTTTCAAACAAAAGTGTATTTATTGTATACCTTTTAAATTCGTTTTGAAAAAAGAATAACAGCAGCAGTATAGTGTTATATTTATTTGTTTGCTACCTGTCCTTTTATTCTTTTCACGGCTTTGGAAAATGTGCATCTGATGTTTCTCTGCGTCACTTCTTGCATAACTCTAGTCTCTGATGAAGATCCTCTCTTTGTGCTGATACACCATCTGATCTGGATCCGGACTGAAAAACTAATCTTAGTGTAGATGCAATTCGTTTTATGACGTAACGAGTACATTGTGTGTTAAGGGGAGTGTTACCGATCTAATTAATAATCCTTTAACGGATTGGATTAATACATGTGTATTAGTTAAGTGTAAGTGTAATCTTAATCTTAAATGTAAGCCAGAGTAAAGAGATGTGTCTGTAATCTACATTTAAACTGACAGAGTGTGTCTGCCTCCCGAACAGCATTAGGTAAATTGTTCCAGAATTTGGGTGCTAAATACTGTAGGAAAAAGCCACCCACAGTAGATTTTGATATTCTATGGTCAGAGTTTTGAGAACGCAGCGGACGTGGATATTCTAGTAAGGACTGTTGCATTTTGAACCAGCTGTAGTCTATTTATCAAGCGTGCAGAACAACCACCCAATAAAGTAGTACAATAGTCTAACTTTGAGGTCATAAATGCATGAATTAACATGACAAAATGAAACACTCAAAACGAACTTAGTTTGGCTTGATTTTGATCAAAATGGCATAATTTCAGTTCATTCTTCGATTAAGTATTTCGGGACCTTGAGGTTTGTATTTGGGCGGGTGTAAGCAAATCCCAGACCGAAGAATGAACAGATGCATGTTGGAACAGATCAATAGAGATGTCAGACAGGAGCAGACCTGTGCTCATCCCGAGGGAACATGAATGTTCAGCCACAGGCAAGTCACAGCACCTGCAAACAGAAACACACATACACTTGCAGTCAGGTTGCTCAGCTCATGGGGCAAGTTGAGGCAAACTCACACAAGCCAAAACACGATCTGTACACAACAGGCACAGAAAGACAATGCGTTTACATACATTTTAATGAGAACACGCTGTCTGATCTGTAGCATTGTGATTTTTCATTTGACTCATAAAGGCTGGGAGGTTTTAGTAGACATCTGAGGGAATAATTTAGCCGTTTAAACAGAGCTTGAATCACTCATGCTGGCACATAAATCACTTATTCCACATGTACGATATTAAATTGTCTCTCAAGAGATCATTTGATTTAGTCTGTAAGTGCTTCAGTTTTAACAAAAAAAAAAAAAAAAAAACACGACTCGCTCCAGGATAAGTTTAAATCAAGTTCAGAAGATGAGAAGGAGAAATAGATTCAATAGAAATTTTAGAAACTTATTAGTGTACATTAGTTGGCTAATAAGTTAAAAGACTATTCTTTATCCATTAACTGCAACTTGTTTGTCATATATTTAAATACATTGGTAATTATGAAGCTGCAGTTTAGTACATTTTAAGTATATAAACAACATTGAATAACCCATCACAGTTGCAATTATTATGAAGTAGGCTACTTTACATATGCCAGCACATAAAAATATATGTTCTTTATAGCATGACAAACTATTATTAAAACATCATGATTTATATTGAACTTTAAAGTAAATCTTCAAATCATACTCACCCTTAAGTTTCACAAAATAAGATTTTTTTGAAGAAAGCTGGCAAACAGTTGACGGTAGCCATTGACTTCCATAGTTTTCTTTTCCATACTAAGTCAATGGCAACCGTCAACTTCTTTTTTACCACATTCTTCAAAATATCTTCTTCTGTGTTCAACAGCTGAAAGAAATTTGAACACGTTTGGAACAACTAAGGAATAGCTCACCCGAA
>JAUMHR010000076.1:4449256-4469037 GCA_032361145.1 Enteromius fasciolatus
GATCGACGATATTATCGTTTATCGCGATAATTTCTTGGACAACTTATCGTCCAGCAAAATTTGTTATCGTGACAGGCATCACAAGCATGCACAACAGTTTAATATTATTCAACATATCCTAGTTTTTTGTAGATATTATTCAAATGTATTCTCTGTAATCATTAACATTTTTATAAGCAATTGTAATTTAATTATACTTTTTTCTTAGTAACTATGATGTTTATTTCATTTATTTAATAAAATTTCGTAGTGATGTTACATGTAATAGTTACTCCCAAATACTGGACTTCAAGGGTTAGATCACCCAAAAATAAACAATTAATCATTAAATACTCACCCTCATTTCATTCCAAACCCATAAGACCTCTGTTCATCTTCGGGAAAACAAATTAATTTATTTTTTTGATGGTATCAGAGAGCCATCAGACCCTCCATAAACAGCAATACAACCGAAATGATCCCAGATCCAGAAAAATAGCAAAAACAGTCCATGTGACATTAGTGGCTCAACCTCACTTTTGCGATGCTATGAGAATACTTCTTTACACAAATAAAACAAAAATAACATAATTTACTCTTCTTCCTTGACTTATGTCTTCCGCCATGCTGAATGCCTCGTATACCAAGCTTTAACGTATTTGACGTAATCAGCCTTGTTTACATGTGCGTAATCTGCAGCTGTTTGTGCCAAGAAGAAAGCATACACTTACGTAGTAATGTTCTCTAAAATGGATAAGTCCATAAGTCCACATAAGACTTAAGTCAAGAGAAGAATGGTTGAGTCTTGTGGTCTGGTCATAAGTTTGGAACGACACAATGTAATTAATGAAAACAAATTCATTTTTGGGTGAACTAACCCTTTCAGTTGCCTATGATTCAGAGGTGCATGAAAGACGTTTGTGGTAAAATAAATGTATACTTATCCAGGCATAAAAGTATATGCTCTCAACATTAGTGCATTGTTTTTTTGTCACTGAAATTACATTCATGCTGAGATTTTCATCAGCTGGAAGTGTGGAGCCAGAGGGGGAATAAACAAGCCGTCAGATGTCCTCAGAGCTTCACGATGATGTAGGATGTAACAGTGGCCTAATTTTTATAAGCAATGCCACTCTACATATAGGAAGTGTGTTTCGTTCAGATAAATATGATGTTGTGTCAAGATGTGCCCCATCCTTGTCAAAATAACTCTGAATGATTATAGTCGGATTGCACCTCTGTCTGAGCACACTCAGTCGCAATATCTCACACAGCCCCTGAGGCTTTTACAGAAATCACTTACTGTCACACCCCACCTCAAAGAAGATACATCAGAGAATCACAGAGACAAACTCAATTTTACAGAGTATGACGAGTCTGTCCTTAAATATGTTCCTGTTCAGATATTTTGTTCATCTTTTCTGGGATTATTACCTGCAAGGCTTTCAACACGAGAAGCTTCAGTAACTTTCTTCTTGGTTTTGATTTGTTAACTTGCTTCTTGAAAAATCTTCAACATCAAAACCATTGGTGATTCCAAAAATCATTTAGAAGTTTGAGATCAGTATGATTTAGTTATTTATTTATTTTATAGAAATAAGAAATTGATGCTTCTTTCAGAGCAAGGACCCATTAAAGTGATCAAAAGTAAACAGTAAAGACTTTTATACTGTTCTGTTTAACCGTTCTAAATACTGTTAAACATTCTGTTTGCATTATATGCAAAGATTATGTCCTTACAACTTGCTAATAATCACATAATTCATTTTATTGCATGGCAAGTTGATTGGCTTCTGCTGGTTCTGCAGCCAGGGAGATTGCTTGCTCAACCTTTAAATAGTCTAGTTCAAAGTTCACTGTTAGCTGATCCTTAGATTTCCTCTGAATCCCTCCACCTCCCCCAGCTCCACCTGTCTAGATCTTCCAATGGATTTATGCATGTGTATTTATGCAGCAGTAGCATGGCTTACATGTGTACTTTGAATATGCAGCAGCAGTGTAGCAGATCTAGTCAGCCAAGAAACATGAACAAGCTAAAACTATTTCACGTGTTGTTGTGATTGAAATGTTTTTTTGAGCGTATCGTATATCTGATCAGATCAGCATGTTAGAATCATTCCTGAAGGATCGTGCAACACTGAAGACTGGAGTATGCTTAAAATTCAGCTTTGCATCACAGGAATTATTAATTGCTTTTAAAAAATATATTCACATACAAATAGTTATTTTAAATTGCAATAACAATTCATGGTATTACTGTGTTTCTGCTCAAACAAATGCAGCCTAAGGACACTTCTTTCAAAATCATTAAAACATTTTACCAACTCCAAACAAACAATTCTAACCCTAAACTGAAATCAAAAGGAAATAACTGATTGAACACAGGATGTTAATCCAGGAAGGTGTGCTGCATGGGTTAATCGTGTTGTGCAAGCAGAATAATCATTGAGGATTGGACATTCATTTGATCATTTGCCAGTGAGAACAGTTTGTATGAAAATCTAATCTGCTATAAACAGAAAATACTGCCAAATTTCCTGTGGTCCAACATCGGCTTAAGGATGAAAGATCACAGTACCAAGGTAAGCTTTTGATTTAATATGCAAAGCATGTGAAATATAACTCACTACTGATTTATTGTATTGTGTGTCATCTCTTCAACCATGCGCTACAACAGATTGTATAATGCTGTGTGGGCATAATGCTTTAGAAACTGTTCATTCAATCAGATACAAGCAGAACTGTGGCAGGCTGCTGATCTGATTAATGTAAGTAAACATATAATTATTTCTGTATATCATACGTGCATGGTTTGATTCTTTTTACATGCTTCTCCATGAGATCATTAAAAATATACCCTTCATGCTCAGTCCCACAGAGAGAGTGAGAAGTTCAGCTGTAATAGATGGAATATCAGCATTCATAAAGCAAATGAAAACTCAAATTTCTCATTCATGTGTTGGTTATCATTTATGCGTGCCACAGCAAGTTGAAATTAAATAAATAAATGAGTACAAATCCTAAATACTTACTCTGAACTACTATATATATATATATATATATATATATACAGTACTAGACTATCACAGAGTCTTTACTGTGAGCTCTTCCCATTTTAGCCTATAAGTGATGACTTGAAACACCCTAGCAACCACTTAGCAACATGCTTGCAACTATTTAGAATATCTTTGCAGCTGCATAGCATTACCCTGGTCCCTGACAACCAAGCAAGTTTTGTATAGACAAACATCACTCACATTTTCTTCTGAAATTTAAATATATATATTTTGACAAATGACAAAGCAAGAGATATCATGATGGGAACATACTGGAATTTGGTTCCACAACTTATTCTCTCAATCCGTTGTGGCAATGATTTAACAAATTAGTACAATTTTGTGCAACGATAATTCACTGTTTGTGAATGCTGTGAACACTAAAATGTTCAGTGGAAATGTTGAAGATACTATAGTCAATGGCTGTTGTCAACTGTTTGGTCACCAATATTCTTTAAAGCATCTTCTTTTGTGTACAGGTTTGAAAAAAAACAAAAAAAAAAACGAGGGCGTATAAATGATGACTATCCCGTTAAAATCCAGGATCATCAACATCGCATTTTTTAGGTTTATATGAATAGATTTTACACTTCTTTATAGCATCGCCTTTAAACAATTTCAAGCACACTTGCAGAAGCAGGAAACTCTCTGCTGTTTGTGCAGCCAACTTTAGTCAGACTGCTGTCATGTCTGGCCCTGAATGCTTGTGGAGAAAAAAGTTTCAAACTGGCAACGTGTGGGCAGGCTACGGTGAGCAGAACAGATTCATCTTGGCATTTCACGCTTGTTGTTTTCTCCAAGCAGCCTCAAGCACACTGCTTTCCTGATGTGATGTATTCAGGGAACACTGAGTGGAGTTTGGGGACAGGTGTTGGAGCGCTGGGTGTCTGTCCCAGGGCCGTCTGTCTCGCACGACTCCACTGCAAGGTCATTCTGAAGACTACACAATCTAGTTAGTCCCTGTGGACTGCTGCTGGTCTGACATAACTGGAAAATGCATTGATAGCTAGCTATTTTTCCCTCTCTGTTTTATTCTAGCAACTTAAATTTTCATTATCAAAAGCTTTTTGACTGATGTCTCACTCACTGTGTCAACATGCTCCTCAAGGGAGGGTTGTAGGCAAACATGCATAATACATGTGAAGTGTAATCTCAAGTCAGTAACACACTGGCACTCACTCCATCCATCTTCTGGCTTTGGACTAGACTGCAGCCTCTGGCATTGGGCCGTATTCTTACTTAAGAGAGATTTGCTAGGACATATTCAAGTGTAAATGCGATCATAAAATAGGGTCTCAGAAGGACAAGCGATCATCAAAGTAAAGTGTATTGCAAGGTTTAATTTTGCAAGGTATAATATGTATTTATTTTATGATACATATTCATTTTTTATCATTTATATAGGAAACATGAATTTTATTTTGATTACTTTTTTATTTATTTATGTAGCCTATTTTATATTGGTGGAGGGGTAAATATGATTATCTGATCATCACTGATATGACTGTATTTGTGCTATGTAGGCCTATATTAGTGTACTGTACACGTGTAGGATAATTATATTTGTAATGCACTTTTTGTTTTTTCTTTTTTGTTATCTGAATTGAATCAACTTGACTCGAGCATCTTCATAAATATAACGCACCTGAAGGGGACGCTCGTAACGTCTACACAGTATTCACTACTAAGTGAACATGGCAGGCTTTCTGTTGCTGTCAGAGCGTTAGCTGTAGGTTTTGATTCGCCTCTTGTGATTGGCTGCGGTGCGTGGGCGGGGTTTAAATAACGCTTAGCATATATATACAGCAGGAAGCGCTCAACCATAGAGAAACAGATGGCTAGAGGAAAGTGAGTGAGGGCTGATGTAGGGTTCCCAGAGAGGACAGTGAGAGCTGTTTGTACTGTTTTTCATTCAGTAAGGGTAGACCAAAGACAACGCACCTCTCCAAAATGCTCTGCCATGTAACTCGACCGGACGCGGTGGTGATGGAGGTAGAAGTGGACGCGAAGGCGAACGGAGAGGACTGTCTGAATAAGGTAAGATTATGAAAGGAAGTCTCGATGTGAAATGGATGTGATGTTTATTATTACACGTTTCTGAAGCGTGCATAAATACAGTCTGTTACGTACAGAAAATGAGCACAAATTCTGAAAAACAAAAGCTGTAGCATGAGCGTGGAATTAATGAGTTTATAAGAAGCACATGGAAACTTAATATCAGCACTACTCTGTTTATTTGTTTGTTTTTGATTTCACGCGTTTGTTTGGGTAAAAGTGTCAAATTATTTTTAGCATGTTTTTAAAGCATTTTTAAGTCACACTCAAACATTTTTCCCTAGGCAAATGTTGTGATGCACATTTTAGTATATACACCATTGTTCCAAAACAAGCTAATCATTTTGCATGCTAATTAACAAACACTGCTAAACGTTTAAGTTATTATTTTTGGGAAAATGTTGGTTCTAAAGAATTGTGCATGCATTGTATGTGTGATGGCATGCTCGAGGTTACTAAAGTTCATTCGCTTCAGCAGCAGATGTTTGACTCATGCATGAAGATACTACACTTCCTCCAACGTAAATGGCAAAGTGAATAGGTTTTCCACGTGTTATACATGTTTAGGGACATCTCTGTAGTGGTTTTGTCCGATTTTTATACAAATATCAGACTTTTTAGCCTAGCACCAATTACAAAAAAATGAAAGGCGGTGATGTTACGTTTTCGTGTAACGAGGCTTAAATGATTGAATTGTCATTTCAGTATACGTTTATGAACCGAAGGCTATACGTTATATGTGGGGGGGTTTTATAGCATAGTGCCCTAAAGACGTCATTTTGCCTCGCTGGACTTCAGGTTGCCCTTTAAAGGGATTTTCTCGCCTTTATTAGGTAAGTGAGACTTTGAGGGGAAATAGTCTTCTGAAAACGCGAAAACGAAAATATTACCCGCAACACGGACAATTAACTATGGTTTCACTACCCAAACAAATAAAAGTTGTATAATTATATGGTAACCAGATTAGCATGTTTTACTAATAGTGAAGTCAGGTGAGTTCAAGTCTTTGGTCGGAACAAGATGCCGATTTAACTTTTTCTACATAATTCAACAATTTGTGCATCTTTTTGCTTTTTCTGTTTTCATTTTAAGAGGATTATGCAAACCGATTATATATTTGAATGATTTTTAATTATGCGATATTTTATATAGCTTTAATAGCTTTGTTATATAAATAAAAAAATTAATCCTTTAACACATTCCAACAAATTTACAGTCAGTACAGATGCTGCATTATAGTCTTTGCTGTGTCTATTGCATCCAACATGCCCCAAACTCTGAGCTTTCAAGTGTCCCCAGCACGACTTTTGTGACTTTCATGTGCATTCAACTTGTAAATGCGATCTGACTTTACTTGAATGCATCATAAACTCTACAGGTCTGTAGCCGTCCAGTTTGACACCCCCAAATATATTTAACAAAGTATATGGTTAAAATAATTCTTTGTCCATAAATAAGGATGAGTAAATGATGAAAATTCTGATTTAAAAAAAAAAATAAATAAATAAAAAAAAATTTGAAAATAAATTTCTTGTAGTAAACCCAAAAAGAGATGTTGGGCAGAATGTCCAGGCTGCCTTTTTGCACTGCAAAGAAAACTGAAGGGGACAAGTAAATAAATTCTGATGTTTACCGGGTGTTACTCTTTGTTTGTGGCAGGTGTGTCGGAAGTTGGGAATTATTGAGGTGGATTACTTTGGGCTACAGTTTTCTGGCAGTAAGGGAGAAAACCTGTGGCTGAACCTGAGGAACCGAATCTCCCAGCAGATGGACAATCTCACGCCCTGCAGACTACGGCTCAGAGTAAAGTTCTTTGTGGAGCCTCATCTTATTCTGCAGGAGCAGACGAGGTATGTAAAAAAAAAAAAAATACTCTTTTGTAAGTGTATTACAAAAGTAATGATATTGTTTGAGGAAGTTGTAACGAGAACATTTCGTCGTCTATGACTAGACATTTTAAACTTCTGTTCCGATACAGAGAGCAAAAAAAAATTCAGAATAACACTGGAAGAAATGCGACTGAGCATGTGGGTGTCTGAAAGTTTTGATATTAGTGGTCGTAAAGCCACTTTGCTTCCGTTCGCTCTTATGTGAATTCCACCCCCGACTTGAGCTATATCTTGTTTTTAAAGTGTGCCCATGTTAAGCTATAACCACAAAAAATCTAGGGCATGTTACATATTAAATATTCATTTAACAACGCTGGTTTTATGAGCGTTTTCTTTTTTCAGCTTCACATCAGCTGAAGTCATGCGTCTCTTGTAGAGAAAGAAAGAGCACTTTGCACAGTAGCCTGTAAAGTTTCTCTCAGTACAGTGGTTTGCCCTGTAGTAACCCTGCTCCCTGTGGGTTACTGTAGGTCGTTGTGCTACGAGCAGCAGCCGGAAATGTGATCCCCTGCTCAAAAGCTCCTGCCCACAGAGACTGAGCTGGCGGAGTCACCACCACCTCATGCTCTTTTATTCTTTGTAACTGTGGAGTTTTGTTACTACTTTTTGTTTAGACCTATACGGAGCACAACTTGAAGGACACAAGTTTACATGTTAGACTCTGGTGGCAGCTGGGGTATTCTTGAAGTTTTATTTATTATTTAAAATAAATAAAAGGTACATGGGCAACACATGTTAATAATCACGCTGTTTTGAAAGTAAAAGCACAAGACCTATATTTATAATATTATAATATTATATATTTATATTACTTGTATTTCACCAAAAAAATGGAAGTTCTTTTTATTTACTTGCCCTCATGTCAGTTGGAGTTTGTTTTGTGGAAAACCAAACCATTTTGGTGATCACTGACTCAAATTAATTTCTTTAAAAAAAAAATGAAGTGTTCTTCATAGAGAATGTGACACAGTTTTGCAATGCGTAATTGTTGTTGTTTTTTTTATTTATTTTTTGGTTGAACCGTCCCTTTAAAGAATTATTTGTTAAGGGTGACCGAACTCGTGTGATATAACCGCTTATCCTTGTCCATTTAGTACTATTTTCTGCTCTTGTTAAGGCCATGCAATTTAAAACCAGTGGTGTTCTTAACTAAAATAAAAATGGTTAAATATTAGACGAAGAGCTTAACCTTAAAACAAATATTACCTGAGATGTGCTTGAACTGGATAAAATTGCTAAAATTTAAAGCTACATAGAAATGTAATTATAATTATTAAAATATAATCATGATTACTCTCATGTAATTAAAATTTAAACATTTTAAACTAAGAATTCGCTATTTTTAACTAAATGGTGTAAAAATAAAATAATAAAATGGAGGTAAAGCTTAAAAAAATCAGAGCTTCACTTTTTATCCCTCGAAAGTGAAACCGCTGTTTACTACCAAGATTCGTAGAAGGTTCTGTCAGATAAGTTTTGTGGCTATGGATATAAGGTGTTTATTGTGTTAGCCTGTGTACTTTTATTGCAAGTCCCAGACTGTAACAACTGTTTACTGTAACAGCGTTAATTTTCTGTGGTCAGGGACATTCTTCTATAAATTCTCTGGTTTGTATTCCATTTTTCCAACTAAAACTGAAGTAAAAAAAAAAATAATAATTAATAATTATTTATTAATAATTAAAAAATTAAATTAAGCTGTTAGTCTAGAGTTTTTGAACCACTCCAGCAGTCAACTTCCTCTCCAGAGGTAATTTGACTGGGTAATTACAATGCATGTCATGTAAATAACTCTCTTTGTCAGGACGCTGGTTCCACAAATCTTTGTCTCTGAAAAAGAGTCACAGACAAGTGTTAACAAGATTTCCTCCCTTCTGTCTAGTTTGTTTTTGTTTGTTTTTTTTTTACACACTCTCCCTCTCTCCTTGTGTGATGTTATAAGTAGTGTCACATGTTCATTCGTACACTGAACTTTGCTTCCTGTACCTGCAGTGTACCACTTTCAACCGCACTGTGAGCTCTGTCCTCCTCCGATATCGTCTGAGTGCCGTTATTTGATAGGTAACCCGTTTTGGAGCCCCACGCTCTGTGCTTTCCAAGCTCTGCTGGGTCCTTTTCAATAAAATGAAATGGGATGGCGTGCCAGATCCCGCAGGCATCCCCAGTTCCATGCGTCCTCTAGGCAGAGTCACACTCTGGCAGGGCGGCATGGGCATGTATGCGTCCTTCCGTTTCCTGGAGGGTGTCTTTTTGTAATGATTTGTCTTTTTAAAAGCCACTTTTTATGGTTTAGATGGTCCTCTGCTGACCTGAGGGAGATTAGCGGGGGTCACTGACAGATGGTGGACGAAAAGATTGAGGGGTTTTGGGGGGAGGAAGAAACTTGGACATTTTTTTTCTTTTTCTTGTACAAGATTTCTTGATGCGAGGTGGAAGAATGTTGCACCCCCAGAGCTGCCACATGTAATTTCATTTAAGCTGTTAAGACACCCTGGATGGGTCCAAATGGGCACGAAAACGGCTTACAGTGCGTGAAAGTGTGAAGGCTGCCGTGTTCGTAAAATCTGAGATGGCGGGGGTTGAGACTTTGTTTCTCTGTCGACATCAGGATGAGAGCAAAGCTTTAATCAGGCTGAGATTGAGTATTTGGAAGCAAAAATGTGAGACACACTGAATAACAATGAATACAGTCATTGTGCCCTATACGTAGCAGGAGCTGGCAGTGTTCAGAATGGAACATTAGCATATTGCTTGCTGCACGGTGTACACGGAATAATGCCTTTTATAGAATGTGGGATGATTATACATTCATAAATCTCAAACTGTAGTTATGATTCTCACACAAACTCATTGTAATCCACCCCAACCCACAAATGACATCCAATTATACCAGGAAAGTTTAGTGTAAGAACAGCCTTAGTCAGAAGAATGTGAACAAAGGTGTCCAGAAAAAGATACAAGATCTTTAAAGTTTTTCAAAGAAATTGATGCCCATAGCAGAATATAAATGGCAGCCTGGCCTTTCTGAGTATAATGCAGGCTGCTGCTGTCGCATGAAAACGGTCCTTTGTTAACTTTTTGGCACTGTTGTAGATTTGTGTGTGCGCACATGCATGCATGATGCGACCCAGTCTCCAGCTACAAGGGTCATGTTCCCTAACCTTGTTTGTGCAATGACCTCTGCTCTACTTCGACACTGCGTTCCACTGCTCATCGCATTGACTGTATTCACCACACACTCATATAAATGCAGCCTGAAGCCACATGGTTTCCCCATAGAGAATTTTTTTTTAGTGGAATTGTGTATAAAGCCTGCTATTCTCTCCCTCTCATCTTTTTGTGTCTTGTACTTTTGATGTCACTTCAGAAACCGTGTGATCGTACTGAAACTGTAATGGGATCGAACATCCCTGTAAAACCGTTAGTTTCAAAGTGCTGAAACCACCTTCACACGTATTTTATTTCATTTTTTTTTTTTTTTTTTTTTTATTATGTTGCACGTTTCTGAGTGAAATTGACTTTCTGATGTGCAAAGGGGGTGGAACTAGGATTTATTGATCAGGAATTAAGGGAATCTTAAAGTGGGTATTACTGATAAGAATTAAGTTGAATGTCATATTTTGGAAACGAAGACTGTAATTTGAAGTAAACCGTTTTTTCGCAGTGGTTTATTTATATTACTATGGGATATTTTGGGACATGTACTTTCTGTCTTCCAGTAACCAACTAAATTCAGAGTATCTTGACAGATTCTGGAGTCAGAAATGTTGGAATGAGAAAGGGACAAGCACCGACCCTTGCTGTACCTCCGCTCCAGTTCAGGACTAAAGCTCTGCTCAGGCTTTCACACTTTTTCTACTTCCTTTCTATCTCTGTACTGTTATGTAAGATGCACTAAACTGTGCACAGGCCTCTGAATGGCGAAGAGCCGCTTATATAAGCCCCAGAGCGGGCCGAATAGAACAGCTTTTGCTTCTGTAGTCCATTATTATGACAGTTCCTCATGTTCATTAGTATAAGTGCATCTTCCAAAAATAGATCCTCATACTTCCTCTGTCGAGAGTGGTTGTGTATGATTGCCAGAAATGTTTACTAGTACAGCTAAAGGGATTTGGCACAAATGATTGTTTCCAGTGCTTGGACATCTATGTTTTCTGTTTTAATTACGGGTTGAGGAAAATCCTCAAGCAAGGCACTGTTTAAAGATAACCACCGGCCTTGAGGGTCTAATCCTGTTTAAAGAATTACTGGATCCTTTGAGGATCAGAACTGCCCCACCTCTTCTAACCACAAACACTCATGTTAAAGAAATGCCCACCCCCCAAATAACGCATCTCTTAATCTGCTGTGCTCTATTTTTAGTATGCATAATCAGACGTGGTGTTCACACTCACGTCCAGCCGAGTGTTTGCTGACATGTTTTTAAAACTCTTTCTGGCAACGTCACATCCTATCTCTGCTTCAGAGACAAATGTGGCTTCATGTGACAGAGTAAACAAACTTCTCCCTCAAAGGCATTACAAAGTAGCAAAAGCTCTGACAAAACATTAAAAAATAAGTATTAACATGCACTTCTTTGGCAATTCCTTGCATTTTTCATCTATATGCCTTCAAATCGCCATTTTAAAATCAATATTTGTTAGGGTTTAATGTATAGATGCCTTAATGCCACCTTTCTGAATCTCATTAAACCATAGTAGAGGTCACTTTTGGCTGAAAAGCAGTTGATTTTACGATGTACAGCTAATATGTTTGTTACAAGGATGGAATTAAGGTCATTAGTGAGTAGTCAACACTTCACAATGGTGGTATGGTCATGATTATGCTCTAGCTAGTCTTTATGGCATGCCATGCGTGCTGGGCTTGTGTAAAGACGCCTGCATTGTTTTGGAGGGCTTGAGTATTTAGCATTCTCATCAGGACTGAATGATCCTGTTGATCCACAGAGGCCAGCACCATTAGCAGAGGAACAGCACACTTTAAATAAAACAAGGGCTCTTTTAAACATTAATCTGTGTGCTAGTTTAGCTCGAGTCCATTGGGAAGAGCAGCGAATAATGTTTTTAAGATCAAGTCGTGCACATACTCTTGCCTTGGCTATTTGGCTCTTGTTCGGAAACATGAGAACATCCACGCTCTTGTACTTGCAACACCACTGGTTTTCTTTACGCCTGCAAATATGCAAAACATGCTGCTGTGATCTCAGGTCTTGTTATCTTCACAGTCAGAGCCCTGGGTGTTGTCAGCGGGCACTGGTGAGCGGGTGCTATTCAGGGTCACAATGAGCACGAACGGACAACTGCAGAGACGAGCCTCTCGTCCTACATCAAATCCGAATAACAAGGTCACCAGCAATCCCAGTAAGCTCCTGATTACCTCCTTTCCGCTGGAAGACAATGACGCGCAAGATCTTTCTGAAGCTTCACAAAACGGCAGCTATAACTTTGCATATAGCACACATGCGTTAAAATATTGAGCTTCGATGATAAAATGGGAAACCAAACCGTTGACCCTTTCCTTTTTATTACCATTTTTGTCCTCAAAGCTATTCCAACTTCACCCCAAAACCATTGTTAATGCTTATGTCCTCAAAAATGGCCTTTTGTGTAGCACAAAACGGTCCTGTCCAATGGTTGGTAAAAAAAAATAAAAATACTAAAGTAGATGAAGTCCTCCAGTATATCTAAGACACGTTTTGGGCTGTCACACTAGGGCTTTGTCATTTTTCATTGATTTTTATTAAAATTATGTGAGATGCACGTTTCTGTCTTGTCTCTATGCCTTTCCCCTTGTAAAGTCACATTTGTGATTCAATGCTAAATTACTTGAGCGTTTTCTGAGGCTTATTTCATATACACGTAGACATCCAAATACAAACCTGAGGCGTGAAATTCTGTCAAAGATATTAATATTAAGCCTTGAGCTTACATCTAGCGCTCTCTCTTGATTTAATGATTGTATGAATTTAAACACCAGAGCTCTCTTGTCTTACTGTGTTGCTGGATTGCATGCGCTTCGATGACAGCAGAACCGGTTTAACCACATTTGTGGATGAACTACAGTAACCTACACCTCTCTAGAGCTGAGTGTATATTATTCAGAAATGATGTTGAGTTGTTTCTGCACAGAATTAAATTTTGTGGGTTTTTTTTTTTTTTTTTTTTTTTTTCAAGCCTACGGCATTACCACTTGCAAAGTTGATGCTGAACTCATCACTTACCAGAGGCGTTTGCTCACAAAGCATGTCTTTGTTTGAATTCTCGATTTTATCGGTTTTGACTTGCGTGTTTGGGCGACTGGTGATTAACACTTTGTGGTTTAGCGAGGAGGTGTTTACCTGTGATGCATTGAGCTGGTTGCAGGGTTTACTAGAGTTTGTTGACTGCGAGTAACCTCCGCCACATGGCTTACAGCAATGTTATTTGACTACCTCTGAAACCACATTGTTTCAAAGGGCGCCTGAAAAGAATGAAACTCCTGTGCAGATTGGCCTCTTTGTTGCTGTCTCCGGGCAGAAGCTTCTCGTTTCATTTCAGAGGAATGTTTTGTTCTTCGTGGCAGACCCCCCCCCAAAAAAAAACATCTGGCCCCCAACAATGAGACCGCTTGTAACGGAGAAGATAAAACAATTAGAAAGGAAAGAATTAGTGAGAATAAAAACAATAACCCCATAGGGTTATTTGTAGAAGACTTGATATGACATGTTTTATTTTAGTCATAATATTGCATATTTTAAGTTTTCAGTTAACCTGGATAATGCTTGGATAATTTGAAGTGTCTTAAACATGTACAAGTAGGGTTTTCCCAAACCTATTTCGAGTCTTGCCAACCTTCCACCGATCTATTTAAATTCTTCAGTGTCTCCCAAAGTGATCATCTGATTTGACGATGCCGTAAACTGAGTAATTCTGATTATTTTCTTTTTGCCCTGTCGTGAGGTTTACTTTCCAGCCAAACATCTGAAAAAATTCTGCAGAAAGTGCACCGCATTTGAAGCCAAAAACCCTCCTTCGCAAAGCTCAAGCTTTCTCACATATCACGCCATGACCCATTTCTTGTTAGCAGAAATGGCGTTTTAATTGAACTACTTGTTACACAATCAAATGCTCCTTCTGCGAGTGATTTTAGTTTTTTGCGAGGAACTCCTATAATTTACTTCTGAGAAAATGTAGGGCTCTCAAAGAAAAGAGTTTAGTTTTGGTCTGAAGATATTAGCGAAAAGTTTGTCTGGCAATGTTTAAAACATTAGTGTATTAATGTAACTGCTAGTAGATGCATTTTATAGGTGGATAATACCCAACACGTATACATAGTTGAATGGTGGGAAAAACCGACTGCGTTGTGCTTCAGTTTGTCTTATCGCCTCAGACAGGTGTTGTGGCATTGCTGATGAAGGTTACAGACAGACAGGATTGTATCTTTTATAACATGAATACTTGACCTTGTGCATACACTCAGTGTTTACTTTCACTTTGCTGGAAATGCTATGGAGTGAGAGCGAGTGGGGCCCATCTCAAAGTGGCCCACGGACCCCCTCTCATGCCCACTAATCTGATAGCATGAAGACGTTAGACTCCACCACAACCGGCTGCTCATAGCTGATAGTCTTCTCCCTTGTGAGGGGAGGAAAACATTTTAAAGTATATTATTTGAATAATAAATGCACAGAGTGTGAACAGCGTAATGTTTTTAGACTCCTAACTGAATGTTAATTGCAGGTAAATGGAAATGTATTTTAGTTAAATCTAGCAAACTGTTTTTAAAGTCCATATAAATGCATTTAATGTGCTTTTTATTTATTTATTTTTTTTATATGCAATTTCATGAATACTAATTTAGTCTCTGAAATATAGTGTGTTTAATGCTGAATGTTACAGGAGAATATTGTAAAAGTGTGTAGAGATCAAAGACATTACAAAAGTTAGGTTTAGATTCCACAGAAAGCACTTCAAATGTAATTTAAAATGTCTACCTCCCTTTTTTTTTTTTTTTTTTTTTTTTTTTTTTTTAAGGTTTAAAATAAATTTTTGTAGAACAAAAAATCTAAATTTGGTTCAATTTGTCAGTGTAACACAACATTTGTTGAAACTCAAACCGCATGCTTATTCTGACTTGTACACACAGAATACAAGATTATTTAAGTGGTGAATTTTAAAGGAAAAGGGTAAAATTTACAAAAAAAAAAGTGAAACCTAAGAAGTGCACTAAGGTGACTTGTTTTTTTTTTTTGTTGTTGTTGTTTTTTGTTTTTTTCTCTATCCTCCAAGTGTTTGCCCATTATGTCACTTTTGAGAAGAATCAATTTTATATTTTCAAAAGTTCCCCTTGTTAACCATGATAAAAACGCATTGTGCGGTGGTGTTTGTTTGATGACGAGTGGCTGCAGCGCAGCTGCGTGTTTCTAAGATTAGTCTTGTAACGATCCTGACTGAACCGGTGCTGCGCGTTCTGGCCTGGAGTAGCTGGAGTTTGACCGCTAGTAACCTCTCTATGTCCCTGCCCCCATCAGCCGCCTTTGTTTTGCCTGCCAGGTAATTCATCACATGAGTCTGATGTCACTGCAGGGAAGTGCCTCGTCAGGCCGGGCGAGACTCCCTTTGTCAAACGGCAGGTCTTGTTTGTTTGTCTGGCCCATGAATCCACCTCAATCTTCGTTCTCCGCCGCCTTTTTTTTTTTTTTTTTTTTTTTTTTTTTTTTTTTTGTGTAGTGTCTTTTTTCATCCAAAGTCAATGTTTATCGGCCGGGTCTTTGTCGGCAGCGCTGCACAAACTGATATGCTGGTGTTTATTTTCCTAAAGAGCCATCGCCTGCGTGCAGAGCAGGAGTATCTCCCAGACTGTTTTTGGTGTTCCCATGCTCCTCTGTTGGCCGGGGGAATAGAGGCTTGCTGGGAGAAAACGTCAGTCCTGTTTGGTCTTTAAACCTAGTCTTGGGGGACTTAAAAATGTAGCATTGCGTCTTGTAGTGGACACAAGGGTATGGGGACATGAGGGCTTTGGGTACGATATACAAAAGCCTATAGGAACTGGAGCAGGTTAGTTTAGGAAGAAGGGAAGTTTAGGTGCTAGTTCACCCATGATGCTACCAGACCTGTTCAGTGAAAAACTTGAATTTGCCTGAGCCGTATCAGCAGTTCATCTTCACAAACCTAAGTATGACGCAGATGCACTACCACACACAAACGGATGTAAAGAAAAATAAACGTAACTTATTTTATTATTAATAACTTTACATTCTTTAATCAAAGGAATAGTAAAGATGCAATATGAATCTAAACTCTGGAGTGATGCAGAAATACAAACACTGCTTCATAAGATTATTTACGTTTTATATTTTTTGTTATGCACAGTGCCGACATGCAAACACATGCATTTGAGTCCTAGTTTATTTACTTTAAATTTTTTTTTTTTTTTTTTTTTTTTTTTGGTACTTGGTCAAAGATTGTTTTAATGCTGAAAGTACACACAAGCATCTGAGAAACCATTAAGAGTTTGAAGAGAAGTTAATACTGAATGAGTTTTTCAAATAATCAATTACTTTTGATATGCTGACTAACAATAAAATGCATGTTAAGTAAATGTATCCTTTTTAAAGACAAAAAAAAATGACACTATGTAAACTATGATTTAATGTGGTAAAACGTTTAATGTAACACTAGGTGCATTTAAAAATAAACACTGTATATTTTACAGCTGAGCAGGAAGTACGATTCTTAGTCAAGGTGAAAAACATTTCCTTAATCAATAAAAAGTCAATTACAAACCAGGGTTCTCATGACTCCAAGCCTAGTTTGTGACTTTACTTTAAAGTTTTAATCCTTGAATTCTCCTGTCACTGATTGTGGGACTGTATTTATTCTTTGAGCAGACTGCTGAAAAAAGACCAGTCTTCAGTAAACCCACAATTAGCATTCCTGAATTAAAGCTGATATCAATCCTTGTAGCTGTATGTCCGCAGTGAGAAGTGTGTGGTTTTCATGCTTTGAGACGGCATGTTTATCGTTTGGAAATACTTGTTGTTCTGCATTAAGTGTTGTGCCAACAGATACGAGAGATAAGGCTGAGACGGTAGCAAAAGTCAAAGCAATTCACACACAAATGAAGTTGCAATATACTTTTCTCAATGTACTTCATTATTTATTTTTTTTGAAGTGAAAGTGATTGCTTCGAATGGAAACTGCCATTTCTGCTTTTCCTTTGACCTTTTGTTATTTTCAATTGACTTTTTGCCACTTTTGAATTTCACTGTTCCTTTTTTAAAGGATCCGTTCACCTATAATGGATCGTACTAAAATGTTAGATGGATCCAACGCATAGGAGCATGTGCAAGTTTTTTTTTCTTTTTTAGTGAAAGTTCCTTGTCACCTGTTTCAGTCTGCACAGATCGCTCTCGCTTTCCCGTCATGCCACCTGTCGACGTCCATATGTGCTTCACTCACTTTCCACCAGCCACCTGTTTTTATTCGCAGCTAACTCACTCATGTTCTTTTGTTTCTCTGTTCTGCTCTACAGACACCTGTTTTTTATGCATGTGAAAGAGGATCTGCATCGTGGACATCTGCGGATGTGCTCCGAAAAGGCCGAGGAGCTCAGTGCCCTCCTGGCCCAGGCAGAGTTTGGCGACTATAACCAGAATACAGCCAAGTACTGGTACACTGAACTCTGTTCCACAGAGCCCAACCAAACCACCATCAACAGGTAAACAAACCAACTATCACCCGCTATTATCTCTGTGACCTTCAAATCATTTTATTTAATCCATGCTTTTGCAAAGACATTAAGTGAGGGTTCCAGGTTCAATTAAGTTATACTGTATTGACAAATTGCAGAGAATGATTACTTGTCTATACATGTCAGAAATGGTGTTTCCTTGTACTGAACCCAGTACCTCCCTTTCATTGTCAAACTGATAACTAAGAAAATTAATGCATACTACTTAATGTTAACTTGGTATAAAGGTTTTTTTTTTGTTTTTTTTAAACCCTCAAATACATTTTTAAACTGGTTGTTAGATGTTTGGGTGATTTACTTAATAGAGAAAGTCAAGGGAGCTTAGCTGTAATCTGTGCACTCTTGTGAACATCTTATCCAAAGTCGCTTGGCCGTAAACAAAGCACTCCTAATGCTGTTTGACTAATTACACCGCTCCTTTTTATAGAGTTCTGTTCAGTCTCTTTAGCTTGTTTGGGTTAGATAACAGACGACCTAATCAACTACAATCAAAGAGGATTAATGAGATCTGTCGGTGTTGATTAATCATCATTGTCATGGAATTAAATAAAGACTAATGCGTACAAGAAAATCAAAGGGCCTCATACAGGGGAACACTAAGCCATGGACTTTGTCAGTGACTGACGTGTTATTTTACTTGTTTATGCACAAGATTTTGTCAGCTTTTTATTATATTTTAACGCCAGTGATGACATACTTTTTTAAATTGTCTACCAGTCTGTTTTATGTGACAACACTGGAAACGGGTAATGAGTTAGGAGTTGCTTCCAGTATAAACAATAAATCATTAGCCATAATGTGTCCTAATGTCATGTTACCAACTATAATAAAAGGGATTACTAGTTTACACTATGCTATAACTAACAAAACCGCAAAACGTGCCGTTATACAGTTACATGGCGTTACAGCACGATACCAGCTCTAATGAAAGGGATTATTAGTTTACACTAAAATGATAAATTATTACTAGAACAATAAACAAATCATTAGCCATAATACAAGTTATTGTTAAATTATGACGTTTTGTTACGTTCCATCATATTGTTACCAGTTGTAATAAAAGGGATTATTAGTTCTCACTAATTTAATTTACCAATTAATACTATTACTAGTGTGTCTAGTAAATGTCTCTGATCCTTTTTGTTTGTTTGGTTTTTTGGCAGTATCATAGCCAAGCACAAGGCTCTGGAGGGTCTGAGCCAGGCGTCAGTGGAGTACCAGGCCCTGCAGCTGGTGTCGTCTCTAGAGCATTATGGGGTGGAGTGGCACTGGGTGCGGGACGCTGAAGGACAGAGGTTGGCTATAGGTGTGGGACCAGATGGTATCGCTATCTGCCGAGAGGACTTCAGCCTGGTTAACAGGTTAGGCACGGCATAAAGTGCTCTTGATGGCATAACGGTCATAAAATAATGCTCCGCTCGCATCCCAGAATCAGTCATGTAACAAATCAATTTGTGCCATCGCTGCCTTTCAGTAATGCGTCACATTTTCCTTTCAATGCAGGATATCTTACCCCATAATACAAATTGCAACGCAATCAGGGAAGAGCGTGTACTTGACTGTCACCAAGGAAACCAGCGACAGTGTGGTCCTGCTGTTCAAGTTAATCAGCAACAGAGCAGCCAGCGGTCTGTATCGGGCCATCACAGAAACGCATGCCTTTTACAGGTGAGACGCCATAAAACCCTTCATTAAGTACAATAATGCCTCATTACATTCTAAAACATTTTTTTTTTTTCTTCTTAATGTGCAGCTCTGCCAGGCTTTAACACTACACATCTTGTGCACATGACCACTCAACACATGATGTTCCTTTACACATTTTTATCTTGCATTTAATAACAGCCAGTACCAAGATTACTGTGTGTGGGTTTTTTTTTTTTTATTTTTTTTTTTTTATATATAGATCTAGAAATAGAGCTCTACAGATAGAAATAGAGCTCTACAGATAGATATAGAGCTCTACAGATAGAAATAGAGCTCTACAGATAGATATAGAGCTCTACAGATAGATATAGAGCTCTACAGATAGATATAGAGCTCTACAGATAGATATAGAGCTCTACAGATA
>JAUMHR010000076.1:4477692-4488517 GCA_032361145.1 Enteromius fasciolatus
TGGTGCATGCAAAGGGTTAAAAATTCAAGGCTCAATTTGAATGTAATTTTGGACCCGCCGGCGGGTCCGCAGAGTTTCTTAAATGTACTAAAGCGGTGATCTCACATTCTAGACACTTTATGTACCTCACAGGTTCAGCCACACACACTGAATCACAGCCCATGTAATCACAGCAAATTAACCTAAAAGAAATGAGCCTCTGCACAGCAGTTGCTTTTTCCACTATGTGTTTTGGGTCCTATCAAAGCGTTCGCATGACAAGCTGTGATTGTAGATAATGAAAGCAAGTCATTTTCAGATAGGAGTAAACAGGACGCTGTAGCTGTTAGTAAAGAGGCATCCCAGCTCTATATGTGCTGTGGAAAGCTTTTTGCCATTGACAATCTACGATTGCATGTTATTGGTAAAACCAATAATTTTGTCAGTCTATACATTGTTATTCTCATCTTACATATTTCTTTCCCGCCTCTCCAGAACCTACCTGTAGATCTTCAGCACTTCTCTATGAATGATTTTCTCATGTCCTCTCAAATGCTCTACAGCACATTCCTGTAAATTTTAAAAAAAATTCCTATTTCACTATTAGATTTCAAAATAAAACTATTTTACATTTTTAATGTTATAAGGGATTAAGAACAGAATGTATTTACACAATTATTATCTGTCATCTCTGTCAGTTAAATATTTTGATAAAATTATAATAAGATTTGTTATATTGTTGTGGAATTGTTGGTCACGTGTGTTTAATCTGTCTGCTAACATGAGAATGTGTTTTGAAATGTTAAAAACACCTTGAATGCTGTTAAAGATAAAGCTGAAATTATATTACACAGTTCAAGGTAAAAAGCACATTTTGTTAAAAAAGAGAAAAGTTGGGATGTTGTTAGGTAATAACACTTACCACGATATACGTAAACATTGCATTAGTCATTTGTTCCTGTGTAGTTATTCATTAACGACAGAACAGTATTCTAAAGTGTTACAAAATTGTAGTTTGTCATGGTTTATAGTGTTATATTAGGAATGTAGCGTTCTCTTTCAGTTACCCGCTGATATGTCTGCCTAATAAGAGTGTCTACAAGTTTTATTCAGCTTGACCTTTACAGTCTGTTCACCAACACTTCTCAGCATTCAGTTTTGTGCATGAGGTCAGTATATTGAATCCAGACAGATTGTACTTGGCCAAAACTGAGAAATGTTTTTGTAAATGTAAAAAAATGTTTTGAAGTTATTCTAGTGTTGCTATGTCTAATGTGTCTAAATGTGGTTTTAATAAGTTTCTCTGCAGCTGCTATAGGGTGTTCTGACTGCTTAGTCTCTGTGATATTCTAGTCTCTAGATATGACTCAGATCCGCCTTCAGTATACATAGGATATATGGGATATGTTTGGCTTTTTATCATCTGCCAAGCAAAGATCCAACCCAAACCAGTAATAGCACACCTTTCATCAAATAAGCTGTATGATTTGAGGAATCATGACTGTAGTAAAAACGGTGCTTTCAGGTACATTTATTTCTCTCTATGTAGTATAGTATGAGGGATAGTAATAATGATGTTTGCCTTAGCAACCGCCACTAACTAGAGCCTTTCATGTGCATGGATGGGTTTTTATCATTTTTGGGTTTAAAAAATTAATCCAGATAAAATCTAAATCAAACTACATGCACAAAGACCGATGGATCTCATCTGGAACCACATGTTAGGAATCACACTGAGCAAACAAATAGTTACATTGTGCCTTTGTATTTGTCTTTGTGTCTCTTCAGGCTGTCTAATAAACATTTATTGCCATCGGCTGAAAGCTAATAAAAATTACAATGTAACAAAAAGAAAGTGTGACTTTTAAACTGACTGGTGTTACTTTGTTTTACGCAACTTTTGAGAGAGTAAAAAAAGCACTTAGGCTGAAGGAGCTTCATGCCCCGTTCACACTAGAAGCGACTTCCGTCGCTGCATGTCGTCAGAGAGGCTGGCGACGAGGCTGGCGACGAGGCCGCTAGTGGGCGTTCTCATTCTGGTCGCTTAGTTAAGTCATTGTTGACAGCGAATCAGGCCACCCCTTTCCATGCTTCATTTTTCACATTTATGTCCTTGTATGTGGGCAAGGACATATTGTATAAAACTGGAAAGTTGCTAACAGTTAGGATTAATTTATCCTCCATCACTGCTGGAGCTGAAAAAATGGAGTATGATCACATGAGCACAATCGTCTTCTATCCTATTGGCTGTCGCTCCCGAAAGTGGCTCTTCATTTGCATAAAGTTGAGAGATTCTGAACTTTGTCGCGTCTCTGGACACGCCCACATTCGGTCACCAACGTCCGCTGTCGCTCTTGTCACCGGATATCGCCAGCTCTCCATTGAAATGAATGGGATCTTGTCGCTTTGTGGCTGCGTGTCGCTGCTAGTGTGAACGGGGCTTCATGTGTATAATAGCATATACACTAAATCTGTTTAGCACACCAATGTTAAATAATGTGTTTAAAGTGCTCTACACTCATTTTGTACTTAATAAACTAAAAATGATACTTTGGTTTTTCTTAGGAAAAACTAAGTGTACTCAATGAATATGAGCTAAATTGCACTACTATATCTTTAAAATGTATTCCTTTACCCCTGTACACTTGAACCCATCTTTCATACACTAGTACACTCAAGTGGGCATATATCTGGAATCATTTATTACCTACATCTTGCTCCAGTTTTCATGTTATTTTTGTCATCTGTCATGGTGTGCCTTTCTGTTGAAAATCTACACCATAGTTTTGGAATGACTGAGTGAGTAACAGGTGACAGATTTTTAGGGTGAATTATTGTTGTAATGCAAAGCTGTAATGCTGCAGAACCATATGAGCATTAACATTTCACACTTTATAGGTTTGTGACCTTTGGCTGTCCCTGTTAGCCTGACTTGTCTTAACTTGTTTATATAGGTATGTGTCTAAATGTATTAATATCGGTTATGGAATGGGTTAGTTATGGCTGCCTAGCAACATGTATTTTTTTCTTTTGAGATCTCTGCTAGCCAATTGAACCTGCTAATACACTTGAAATTTCACATGTTCCTCTCCTCATGACAAACAATCCACCGTGTTATATTTTAAATCCAATAAACCATTTTCATTTTGGTGAAAGGTGGTAATTGCACTATTACATTTCTGCATTTGGCAGACACTTCTAGCCAAAGTGATTTAAATTGCATTCATGCTACACATTTTAGCATTTAACCTAACCTTTGCATAGCTAGCTACAGTAATCTTTAGTGTTTCATTATGTGTTGTGCAATACATGTATTAGTGTGTGTTGGTATTTTTGGTTTATGGGGACACAAATTTATTTAATGACATGGTTATGACAGAAGTATTACAATTTGAAGTTGGTTTATGAGGACACTGTCAAACAGACAGGCAGGCAGGATGACACACACACATAGTAACCTTAAAGCCGGACAACACATACTGAACTCAAGAGAACTTATAAAGGGGAGGAAATTAAAGCAAACGATCAAGACACATCTGAACACAATTTCACAGTTAACTGAAGACAGAAACTAGGTCAAACAGAGCACATGGGGAATTAACACAATAACAAATAGTCTAGGATCGTTACATTATGTCCCCATAATTCAAAAGGCTTAAAAAAACACATTTAATGGTGTTTTTTAAGACAGTTATTTCTATCCTTTATTGTAGTGTGTCAGTAGGAAATATCAGATTACATTTTCAAACAAATACTTGTAATAATTCAGTCAGATGTTTGCTTGACAACAGCCAGTTGAACACAGAGTAAAAAGATAAAAGCATTGATCCAGAAACATGTCCAAAAAAAGTAAGGATTTTTATTCCTTAAGATCCGTTTAAGTGTTTCATTAATTTTTTGATTAACATAGTCAAAAACACTAAATATATATATACGTTATAAGTTATTTTTAATTAATTTTTTATTATACAATATTAGTCTCAGTAGTTAGTTAGAGTGAGTGAATAAGTCTTTACATAAAAATGGAGTTAAGTTCATGTTCCACAAATGAGCAGCTGAGCCTTTTCCACTGCCTTTTTCTGTCATGGTGCCTCTTGTGGGAATAATGATGTCTGAAAGTAGGGTTGGCAAATAGCAAGGACAGGCAGAGTGGAACTGACAGCTAATAAATGAGCAGAAGGCTGTTTTTCGCCAGATGGAGACGTCACTCTAGCAATCTCCTAAACATTTCATAGAGGTATACTTCGTAAAGCCTTGGAACTGATACCCATAATGACACCATCACTGCGGCAAGGAAAGGGATTCTGTGACAGGGAAGAAGTTCTGCAGCTGAATTTATCCAATTCTGAGAAGAAGTTGCTACTAATTTTTTGGCCAAACCTCAGACTGTTTTAAATGAGTCATTGTTGGCCTTTGCCTTTTGTCTTGGTGGCCAGACCATTTAAGTACCTGAAAATGTCTTGGTGAGCCAACTGAAGGTGTAATAGAAGCTGGCATATGTCCTTGAATGAAAACAGGCATGTTTGTAAAGGTGACATTTGATATAGTTAGTTTTTGTGACAGTTTAATCCAACACAGACATTTGGAACCAATGTCTGGTGATGTGTGTATCTACTCAAGCCTCATCTTTGCTGAAAACCTCAAACGGTTACATCAGTTGTTAAAAGGTTTGCATAAAAATGATTTTGCCATCATGGTCAGACCTAAAGTATTAAAGCATTTTTTGACATTTCATCTGTTCTATGGTAAACTGTATTATTCGACTGAGGAATCAAAAATAGTTGATTTCCTTGCCAGTTTAATACTGACCATAGTTGTGTCAGCAGGTAAAATTATATCCTCCCTGATTGCTAGCCATTATTTTTTCTGAGGTTTTACAGCTATTCTTCTCCTTCTGCTTATTTTCAAAAGAATTTTTTGGTGGCAGACTGGTTTTAGATGTTGCCACAGATTGGTTGGTTTATACAGAACTTCCTAAGGCCTGAACACATTGGGTGTCCAATCCTGCTATTGAAGGGACACTTTTCTGCAGAGTTTGGCTTCAACACAAATGCCTGAAAGTTTGTATCTATCTTGAAAATTCTGATTTGCTAGAGCTGAACTCTACTGGGCATTTGCCCTCCAGGAGCAGAATTGGACGCTTGTGTTTTAAAATGCATGCTTTCCACTTCTGCTACTGGACCACTGTCCAGCAGAGTTTAACTCTAACCCAAATTAAACAAGCTAATCAAGGCCTTCAAGATTAGAAACTTTCAGCCCAGTGTGTTGAAGCTAAACTCTGCAGGAAAGTGGCCTTTCAGGAGCAGGATTGGACACCCTTACTCTAGGGGGCTCTGTGTTCCATTCATTCTGTGACTCATCTAAAACATCTAAAACCCAAGGAATATTCCAAGATGACGCTAAACCCTTCAGGAGCAGGTACGGATGCCTAGGGACTTGGGAAGCCTCATAAGCTAGCAACTTGTTTATTTCTCACTTTAGCAGAGTTTATCTGCCTGAAATTAATAAAGCCGTGAACAGAAAAGACCTGGATATAGTGTATTTTACACATTATTTATTCAGAATCAGACCCCCTTAAATTCTTCATTCTTTTTTATATTGCAGCCATTTGCTAAAATCATTTAACTTCATTTTTTTTCTCATTAATGTACAAACAGCACCCCATATTGACAGAGAAACACAGAATTGTTGACATTTTTGCAGATTTATTAAAAAAGAAAAACTGAAATAGCACATGGTCCTAAGTATTGTCATGAACAGCTGGATGTGCCAGTTCAGGCCACTGGATGGCACTCCAGCGCCCAGTGAAATGTGTGTGTGTTTACCTCTGTTTTCATCACTGGACTTGTTTCAATGAACTCACGTCTCCGCCCATCTCATTCGTTGTCATAGTGTTTCATTGTTGTCTCCACCCACCTTGTCTGTTGCCCTGACCACTAACTCGCTCCTCCCCTTAGTCTTGTTAGCATGTCTGTATAAAAGTCCCGTTTATTTCCTGTTTAGATGCTGGTCAATGTTGGATGTATCCTGTGTTCTCCCTTTGTCAAGCCATTCGTGTTTTTCCTTGTTTCCCAGTGTTTTGCTGTTTTGGATTTACTGATTTACTGGCCCACGCTTCTCCTACTGGATTATTCTCTTGCCTTTGCTTCTGATGTCCCGGGTGCCGCTTGTTTAACTTTGCCTGTTTCTACGCCGTGATTACCCTGTGTGTAATAATAAAGCCTGCAGATGGATCCGTATGTTTTCCATCGTCTGATTCATGACAAGTATTCAGACCCTTTGCTGTGACACTCACATATTTAACTCAGGTGCTGTCCAGTTCTTCTGATCATCCTTGAGATGGTTCTACACCTTCATTTGAGTCCAGCTGTTTTTGATTATACTGATTGGAGTTTGATTAGGAAAGCCACACACCTGTCTATATAAGACCTTACAGCTCACAATGCATGTCAGAGCAAATGAGAATCATGAGGGCAAAGGAACTGCCTGAAGAGCCCAGAGACAGAATTGTGGCAAGGCAGAGATCTGGCCAAGGTTACAAAATTTTTTCTGCTGCACTTCAGGTTCCTAACAGTACAGTTGCCTCCATAATCCTTAAATGGAAGACATTTGGGACGACCAGAACCCTTTCTAGAGCTGGCCGTCCGGCCAAACTAAGCTGTCGGGGAAAAAGAGCCTTGGTGAGAGTGGTAAAGAAGAATCCAAAGATCACTGTGGCAGAGCTCCAGAGATGCAGTCGGGAGATGTGAGAAAGTTGTAGAAAGTCAACCATCACAGCAGCCCTCCACCAGTCGAGGCTTTATGGCAGAGTGGCCTGACGGAAGCCTCTCCTCAGTGCAAGACACATGAAAGCCCGGATAGTGTTTGCTAAAAAAAAAAAACAAAGGACTCCAAGATGGTGAGAAATAAGATTCTCTGTTCTGATGAGACCAAGATGGAACTTTTTGGTTTTAATTCTAAGCGATATGTGTGGAGAAAACCAGGCACTGCTCATCACCTGTCCAATACAGTCCCAACAGTGAAGCATGGTGGTGACAGCATGATGCTGTGGGGGTGTTTTTCAACTGCAGGGACAGGACGACTGGTTGCAATTGAGGGAAAGATGAATGCGGCCAAGTACTGTCATGAGCCGGGTTTGACTTTCTTGTTTTTTTTCTGTGTCTGTGTTTATTTGTCTGAACCTGTGTTCAGCTGTTGCTTGTTTGGATCAGCGAGCTCCGCAGATTGCCCTGGCACCTGCAGCCGCGTTACGCTGATTGGCGTGCCTATTTCTCCCTGTCTGTCTAACTTGTCTTTGTCGGATGATTGAATGTGAGAACGTATTTTCGTCTGGCTGCTCTACCTGTTTCTGTCATCAAGTATTTTTTGTCCGCAGTCTAGTCTTGTCCAGTCCTGTTTGAGTTTTGTGGATTTTTTGTCTGTTTTTTTGTGTACAGAGACCTCCTGATTCACGCTGTGGAAAGGACTCCTGCTGCGGAGAGCTCGCTGCCTCGCCAGTCATTTATATATTTCTAGGAGTGTGGCAACTCCAGACCAAGGCTGGTTTTTGCAGGGGTTTTTTCTGCCATCGGCTCGATTTTTTTGTGTTTTTGTAACCCTTGTTTTTGAGAGACTTTTCCCTGAGCATCTTTCTGTTTTTGGACCTGTCCCTGTACGCAGTGTGCAGAAGTGGTTTTTCTGTTGCTATTTTTGTCATTAAAAGGACCCTGAAATTTCTTGACGAATCGTTCTCAAGCCTTTTTCCTTCTGCAACTTGTACCGCATCTGACAAGTACAGGGATCTCCTGTACCTTCTCCAAAACCTTCTCCATAGTGCTCAGGACCTCAGACTGGGCTGAAGGTGAATGGCCCAGCCAGAGCCCTGACTTAAACCCAATTGAACATCTCTGGAGAGACCTAAAAATGGCTGTCCACCAACGTTTATCATCCAACCTGACAGAACTAGAGGATCCCCATATCCAGGTGTGGAAAAACTTGTTGCATCTTTGCCAAAAAGACTCATGGCTATATTAGATCAAAAGGGTGCTTCTACTAAATACTGAGCAAAGGGTCTAAATACTTAGAACAGTGGTTCCCAAACTTTTTCTGCCAGGCCCCCCTTTTGCAGAATTACAAAAAACCCTGATTTGCAAATAAACATAAAATCAACTTCTGAAGGATTTATTTGAAATGTGATTATTAAAGTTCAGTGTGTACTAGTCACTTTTAGAGTAAAACATTAAAAAACATAAAAATGATTATGTATTTTTTATATGTAACCGCATTTATTGTTTGTTTTTGGGGTTTTTTAAGATTTTGGCCTCTTCCCAAAAATTAACATTTCTGAACTGTAGGGTTTAGACTTATTTACTAGTCTAACAGTCTTTTCAGTGACTGGGGTGGGCTTGCTTTGTGCTGCAGATCCTCTCAAATCGGTGATGCAGCTGTGAGACTGCCACTCTTAGCTCATTTTCAATGTCCAGCTTTGATCTGTATTTTGTCTTGATTGAGGCAACTGCAGAAAACCCTATCTCACATAGGTAGGATGTATTGCCAGGGCTCTCCTGCCTAGCTCTGGGTAGTCCTTTTCCACTCCAATCCAAAATGCAGCCAGTGCCTTGGACTTAAACTTCATATTTTGTGTTAAATTATTTACATATGTGGCAAGTAGCTGTATAATAAGCAAGATCATTTCTCAGTAGGGTCTTGTATCACCCTGAAAACATTTTATTTTTACATAAAAATCTAAAGATTTTTGGCCGAAACTGAAACTGCTTTGTAATAATTATTACTTTATTAAATATAGTAAATTTGTAAAACTTTCAATTTAACTCAATAATTTTAATGATACTGAAAAAAATCACAAGCCAATAAAATAACCACGTTTATTGAAAGTAACAATAAAATTGGACAGAAAATATATGAATATTAAATCTCAATATATTTTTTTTACTCAGTTCCATAAAACAGAATCAGATATAATTTGACAAATTATCAAAATAATGTGTAGTCCTACAAAGCTATTGTTATTGGAGCGTATTGTTACCGTCACGAGAGGGTAGCATCGTTTTACCAGCGTTGTCCAGTACAGCAGTAGCCTACTACAGCATGTTACAGCACAGTATGTGGCACTATTGAAAACAGGAACATTTTTAAGTATACATAGACATTTTTTGTCGCCGCATTTTTTGAGCAGACTTTGCTTTTCCTTTGAGCATAAGCAGTACACGAGTGGAGCATTCATGACATTCGGCCGTGAGCAGCTCAATGGAATGCACATTATAGAGCAGAATACTGAGCAGAGCGTCACACATTTCTTTCCAATCTCTATAAAAATCGTCTGACTGTACACTAGCCTTGCCATGCCCCCCTAATCATCATGTCTTATTTAATAAATCTGCAAAAATGTCTGTGTTTTTCTGTCAACATGGGGTGCTGTGTGTACATTATTGAGGAAAAAAAATAACTTGATTGATTTTAGCAAATGGCTGCAATATAACAAAGAGTGAAAAATTTAAGGGGGTCTGAACACTTTCCGTACCCACTGTATATGTCTGAATATCCACAAAAATAAGCCGCATGATGTATTGTGCTTTGATGCATTGTGAAATGTTATTCCCTTTTCAACATTATAAGTCTCTTATTATTTATGTGCGTGTATAATTATTAGGCATATTGATATTCTGGTCATATTTTTCAATTCTAAACTACATCAGTCTTAATAACTACTATACAATTTGTATTTAATCATTTTTAAGTGATATATAATTGTCCATAAAAGCTGAAACTCCTCATATTTAGGTGTGCCAAATTATTAGAATGTTTATGAGCCAATAAGCTTGCCTAATAATTCGGCACACATCCCAGTAAATAAAGATTAATTGCATACATCTGGGTAAATCCAGATAAATTGTGCTCGACTATAAGACACTATTCTTGTATTGTGCCTCATGCAGGTGTGCAGAGCGGAGATCTCCAGGATAACGTTTGGCATCAGCTGACAGTTGCATGGATGATGACCACCCATATCCAGCAGCTCCTCAGGGCTGATAAAATGATGGTAAACTGGTAGTCAGGCATTTTCCCTGATAATGAAGACATATCTCACTTGCCTTACAGTATCCTCACTAATGGAGAAGGCTTGTGGGTCATTGAGGTTATAAACAGCGAAATGTAGCTGATTCTCTGAATCACCATCAGTTGGTTTACACCTTTTAAAACTTGGGCCTAGCAATCGATTACCATTAATTATCCTTAACAACCTCCATATTCAATGGTAGCTTTTGTTTCACAGAAATCTGTGCTTATTTCACTTGAACTGGCTTCGTTCATGTTCTTTTTCCAAATTGGGTTTGACCAAGATTATCTTGATCATATAGTTAACTCATATCAGATTAAGTGGATGTTCTGAAAACACAGCCACAATTTATTAATTCAACTTGAATCAATTGAATCATGGTTTCCTGAAATAAAATTTCAAAGAAATTCAAAAGAAATTAAAGTGAAGACAGTAGATATCTGATCTGTGTTTATATTCTCACATTCAGACAGTACTTGTGTCTCGCCGTTCAGATCATCTGTTGCCAGTTCAGTCACTGTGTCACGCTCTCAGTCGCCAGCTTATTGATTGGAATCACCTGTCGGCAATTACAAGCACAGGTTAAATGCCTCGCAAACCAGAAGCCAGTCGGTTGAACATGAGATAACAGCACTAACCTTGTCTTCTATCATCCTGCTTTTAGTTGGCTTCTCGAATCGCAGAATGCTGATCCCGGCGGAATAATCTGATTAACTAAGACATTCACCTGCACCGAGCACTACAGAGAGGTTACGAGCGTAAGAGAAACCTGTGTTACTCACCTGGACT
>JAUMHR010000076.1:4494707-4507806 GCA_032361145.1 Enteromius fasciolatus
CTGTCTATAAATTGATCACTCTTTCAATCAGTGTTTCTGACTCCTATCTATCTATCTATCTATCTATCTATCTATCTGTGTGAGGTTCTCATGACAGAATGGGGTAATGATGCCACATGGCTGCGCAACAGTGCTGTAAACATTCTTTCTACATCTCTCTCTTTCTCCTCCTCCTCCTCCTCCTCCTCTTAGACTAGCACACTGTGTCATTCCCTCTCAGTTCTCTCCTCCTCCCACCTTGAGCTTCACCGCGCTTTGACCGACCCAAAACTCATTGGATGAGCTTGAGAAGAGAACCATCAAACACAGACTGTGCATCATATTAAACCCGCACTTTTCATTTTATTTTGCACAATTAAAAAGTCGCGTTTTGTGGATGCAAATGTGAGCGTGATTTTTACTTCGACTCCACTTTTTGTTGTGACATCGCGCGCATACTAAATCAAATCTACACCCGCTGAGATTTGATCATCTTCTCCAGTTGGGACAAGAGCAAGAAGAGGACATGTTAAACAGTTTTTAACTAAAGAAGCCTCAATACTCATTAACAAAGTTTCCAAGAAATCCACGTACACGCCAGGAAAGGGAAAGATTTCCTCTCTGCGAATCGCGTTTCCTCAGCACACTCAGAGAAAGAGGGGAGCTTGAGAAATCATGCTTTTTTTCTGTGGAGAGGGTCGCGATAGTGAAGTCACGCTCCTGTAAATTGAATCAGTTTGGGCTGTAAAAATCAACGTGTTTTCTCTGAGAGGATAGCAGTTTTGTCGCCGCATTCACGAGACACGGATTTTAATTTAAAGAGGAAGGAAAGGACTCCGGAGGGATTATGACACCAAATGACGACCTGATGGTTTTACCCTATGGTAAAATATTAATTGAATTATTTTGGCTTTATTTTAGACTGTTACATTAAGTTTTATATCAAAAGTGTGTTTAAATATTTGGTTGGAGGGTTAAAGTGAGGGCTTCTGGTGTCCGTCGACTACGCCGTTGGTTTGTAGCAGCACTTGCGTCACGTTCAGAAGTTCAACGAGAGTGTTTTTATTCAGCTTTGCGTTTTAAGACGTGTAAAATGAAAATAGGCAACGTTACATCGCATAGTCTATTCAATTATTAAAAATATATGATCAAACTTTATTTTAAGGTCAAATTCTCGATACGACTTTTGTCTCACTAAATGCGCTACTTATTAATATTTAGTAGGCTAAGGTAGGCTACTTGTTAAGTTTATGTATTAGGTAGAGTTAGGGATGTACATTAGTCAACATTTGTGGAATCAGTGGATCAAAACCTTTAATCAAAGTTGTCCTAAAACCAAAATGTGTGAAATGTTTTTGTTGAATAGAATATAAAATATGCTCACGAAGAATGCTAACAGTAAACAGCCAATGTATTAACAATTGATATGCTTAATAAGCAACTAGTTAATAGTGAGAATTGATATACTAATGTGTACTAAAGTGTTATCAAATATACATTTAAAAAATGTATGGTTTTTTTTTATTTTATTTTTTTTATAACCAAGCATTATGGGTTTCCCAAAGAACATTTTGGGAGTTTTTAAAATAAAAAAATAATTCTTAGTGCAAAGAATCTTTTAATTAACAGAAAAAATCACTAAAGAACTGCTTATTGTTGTAGATTTTAATAGTATACAATTTTCTCATTTAATTTCTGTCAGCAAGTCATTTTGTAAATGACAGACATTTTCAGTTTTGCTGAAAGTATGTCTCAAGTGTCTCTGTCTTTGTGTTTTCAGAGTCTTAGTCTATCCCATCCATTTTGAGAATGGAAGTGTTCCGGATGGGGCCAGTGAGGCTCACTCTTCTAATTCTGCTGAGCGGTGTGTCTTTTGGAGTGGTTGAACTGGAGCCCCTCGCTCAAAACCGGCCTAAATCTCTCAGTCACCATCTGCCTCAACAGAACATCACCCTGGCAGTCATTCTGCCTCAACACAACACTGAGTACCCCTGGGCATGGCCCCGGGTCGGCCCTGCCTTGCACTGGGCCCTAGACAAGGTGAACTCTGACCCCAACCTACTGGCAGGCTACCATCTACAACTGGTTTTCAACAGCAGCGAAAACAAGGAAGGAGTGTGTTCGGATTCAGTGGCTCCTCTCGTGGCCGTGGACCTGAAGTTCTCGTATAACCCCTGGGCTTTCATCGGGCCGGGATGTGACTACCCGGCCTCACCGGTGGGCCGTTTCACCACACACTGGGAAGTTCCGATGATCACAGGTGGAGCAAGAGCGCTGGGTTTCAATTTGTACTCATCCATCACCAACATCGGCCCCACGCACAAGAAGCTGGGCGAGTTTGTGGTCAGGATGCACCGGCATTTCGGGTGGCACAAACACGCCATGCTCATGTTTAGCGATAATAAGAACGACGACCGGCCTTGCTACTTTGCCGTGGAGGGGCCATACTCACAGATAAGTGAGAGCAACATCACGGCAGATGACATGGTGTTTAATGAAGATGATGAACCCATCCGTTATGAAGTGCTACTCCGGGATATCAGCCAGAAAGCCCGTGGTAAGTGTGACACTCGGTGGGGTGGGAAAACGATGTCAAGTACTAATGACAGGCTGATGTTAGATGTCACATTTGTAAAATGAAAAAGCTCTTGCTCACATTTTCTGGCTGTCATTGGTTTGAAGAAGCTCATCTAATTCTTTTTGGCTTGGGTTTTTACATGTTGTCATTTATTGTAGCACATTCCACCGACAACAACTATGTTCACACTGCAGCGTACATGCCCTTGTGATAATGAAGTCTGCTTAATTATTCTAAATTTGCACTCGGAGTGTACTTTAAATCTAAGTATACTTGTTAACTATTAATTACAACTTTTATTAATAGTTAGCTTATTAATAGTTAGTAAGGTAGTTGTTAAGTTTAGGTATAGTGTAGGGATATAGAATAAGGTCATGTAGAATAAGGCATTAATAAATGCTTTATTAGCACAAATAAATGTCTAATATTCTAGAAATAGAATAGCTGTAACCATAAAATAAAGTATTACCATATTTTTTTTTTTTCATAGAATTGATTTATTATGTATTAGCATCTTTGAAGTATAAGGCCCTTAAAGAGAGTAAACTTTCACGCACTTTGTAGTAATACTAAATTAAGTTTACTTTAAAGTGCATTTAATGTACTTAAGACTTACTTCAGTGGGTCAAAAACACTATAAATTTAATATAAATTTACATTATTAATACGTTTTTATTTATAATGTCTAAACACATTACATTTGATCTTTTTAAAGTTGTTTCCATAATAAATACTGTTTTTAAAAGTATGATAAAGTTTTTCCACAAGGGTAATGGTTGTGTCTGATTATGAAAGAAACCTTATTATAATCAGGCTCAATACTTATATAATATAAAGTCACAGCTGATTTTGGAGAGGAAGTTATGTGTTATATGTGTATGAAAAGACCTGCTGTCGTCACATCTTTGAAATGCAGTATGCTGCATAAGCGTGGCTGTATAATTCCTGGCTGTCACTAATGTGAGTGAAAAATATTGTGAGGTTTGGAATGGGTTGGGACAACTGTTGGGGTGCCAAACAGTTGAGAATAAGAATCAAATCTGTGAAGACAATACGTTTTGTCATTTGCTACAGGTGTATGGTTTTCTTTCTCTGTGGTTACATCTATTATTCATGAGTTAGACAAGAGGATTGTTTCTGATGCCTGTCTATGCAGACGTTATTTGATCCATTCTTATCACCCTTTAAATATACAGGACGATTGAGAGTCACACCTGGTATAAAAATGGAATGTGGTTGTCAGTCTTAAACATTATCGTTAGTATTGGGTTTTGATAGTTCAATTGGATTGAAAATCCTTATTATGAACACTCATTTAACAGATCTGAATAAAATTTTAATAGAATAAGAAACCTGAAGCATAATGAGATCAATAGGAAATAATTGAAAGGGATACTTCACCTCAAAATGAACATTTACTCATTAATCACATCCCCTCATGTCGTTCCAAACACGTAAACGATTTGTTTTTCCTCAGAACACATTTTATTGGTTATGTTCAACGGCTAAATATGACAAAATACAACTACAAAAGCACACCTATTACATCCTAAAACAATGCGTACCTACAGTAGATAAGAAAAGAAGAAGAGCATTAAATTTGATTGCTAATGCAAATATTGACAGAAATGTGACTGACAGGTTTATACCGAGAGCCTATAGGCTTTTATTAAGTGCAGATTTATTACTCAGGTCTGTCTGTGAGCTGCCACAGGTCCCGCACAGGTGAACAGAAACAGGAAGCAGAAGCCCCTCGAGCTCATCAGTGCCTGAGGCTGAGAAATGAGTTCACGCAAGCACAGCTCTGGAAACAATTAACTCGAGAGATGCAAGGGCACACTACCTTGTCCCCGTGCCCCTATTCCCAGGCTCTGACAAATACAACAGAGCATTTCATAAAAGTTTGTACGGCTAATGAAATCCTGAGAATATGAAAACTGGATAGAGACACAAAGGGAGAAACAGAGATATACTGAAATGTCGCGAGGGGAAAGAGTACAAAAGGAATAATTTTGAGAAAATTACTGGCTCGCTGTTGGCTTCACACGCCAGGAGACATAAGAGTCAAGGTCGTCTCCTCTACAGGGACAGAATAAAAAGAACTGGCAGACAGGTGGATAGATGATAGATGTAGGGAGTTAAAGAGCTGAGAGAATAGATGAGTATTTGTCTCCTCTCTCTTATTCTGATGTTTTTTTGTAGTTAATGGAACTAAATTGATTGATGCGTCATGATTTAGAATTGATCAATAAGAATATTTCGCTATTGTTAATTACTTTTTAACAAGAACATGTAGGATAAAGCATAATGGATAACTGATGTGCGCTGATACAGCGGTCTAAAGGCAGGACACACAATGCATCTGTAGGATCTGTGGCACAATTTATATCATTCACAAGGTGCATATACACAACAAACATACACTTGAACTTGTAGACAAAGTGAAACTTGTAGAAGTGTCACAGTCAAGGACAAAAAGGCTGAATAGAGATGCACTTTACAACATCTTAAAGAAAACCACCAGCCAGTGTTGTGTGTCACGAGTTATGTGTAAAGTATGTATTTCTTTTATATAGAAGTCACGATATAGAGAAATATATGGAAGCCCATTTCTGCCACAAAAAAATAAATAGCTAATACAGAGGCAGATTGATCTCATTGATATTCATGCAGAAGAATAGTAACTTTAATTAACTTTAACAATTTGGTAAAGTTAATTAAAAAAAAAATAGTTATTGTTACTGTGCTTAGATTCAAAGTATATTTAAGTTTTCATGAACTGGATTTCAGAGTGAACTTTAGCACAACAAAACAATGTTAACATTTGCTTTTTTTGTGCTGTCAAACAATTCATCGTGATTAATTAAATGTTTTCGTTTACATAATAAATGTATGTGTACTCTGTATATTTATTATGTATATATAAATACACATGCATGTATATTTTTGTGAACATTTGTTTTTGTTAATATATATTCATGATATAAATTATATGAATACAAATATAGACATGTTAACACGTCAATATTTTTAAAGGATATACTGTATGTGTGTGTATTTATATAGGCTATACATACTAAATATACACAGAACATATGTGACCCTGGACCACAAAACCAGTCTTAAGTCGCTGGGGTTTATTTGTAGCAATATCCAAAAATACATTGCATGGGTTAAAATTCTAGATTTTTTTTTTATGCCAAAGATCATTAGGAAATTAAGTAAAGATCATGTTCCATGAATATTTTTTTGTAAAATTCCTACTGTAAACATATCAAAATGTCATTTTTGATTAGTAAATGCATTGATAAGATATTCATTTGGACAACTTTGAAGGTGATTTGCTCATTATTTTATTTATTTATTTATTTTTGCACCTTCCGATTCCAGATTTTCAAATAGATGTATCACGGCCAAATATTATCCTATCCTTACAAATGTATGTATGTATGCATGTATCAATAGAAAGCTTATTTATTGAGCTTTAATATGATGTATACATCTCAGTTTTGTAAAATTTTACCTTATGACTGGTTTTGTGGTCCAGGGTCACATATTATGCAAACAAAAACGTATTTTGGATGCAAATTAATCAATTGTTTTTTTATTTATTTAGATTCTTTTGTGCATAAGAATTAAGTTTCAAACATGTGTGCATCATATATTTCGTATAAATTATTAATGAGACCAGTCTGGCTCCATATGGAAGCTGTGATATTATATCAATAATATCTTTATTTGTTGCAGATGATTATAAATACCCAAATTTTGATTTACCTCACTATCCTGATTTTTATTTATTTAAGTATTTATTTTCTTTGTTTTGCCTTTTCCCCCTTAATTGTTAATTTAGTCTTGCAATTTCAACCTCTTTCTCTGTATTTGTGGCCAAGATTCTGACTTTTCTAAATTGTGGGTTTATAAAACATAATTCTGCATTTTAATGCGCTGTGACTTTAAAATTTTAAAATTCTTAAAAAAAATTTAGTTTGATATAGTATAAAATGTGCGTATTATGAACTCATAATTATCAAAAAAAAAAAAAATCAGAATCGTGAGATCTAAACTCACACAAGTCCATAGCTGCGTTTACATTACTCCAGACTGGATGTCTCACTCCGAGTGCCATTAGATCCAGCAAATACTTTTCCTATCTTGCAGCATGTACCCAAGAAATAACTGCAGTGTGTCTGAATATTGACTCCCCTATCTGTGTGAGTAATTGCTGTCTTTCCAGAGCGATAGCAGAGTGGTGAAAGAACTGTGAGTGTGAACGGTCTTTAGCTGGGGCGCTCTGTGCTCAGACGGGCTCTAAATCTTCAGCTACTGTGGAGGCGATTAAACGGGTTCAGACATTAGAGAAGAGGCTTGTTAGATGTCCCCCAGAGCATGGCATCCTTTAATAAGGCTCTCCATTCCTTGATCTCAGTCACACACACACACACACACACACAAATCCATGTAAGCATTCATTCAGACACAGTCACACACGTTTTCTGCGTTCAGATGGAGTAAACAACTCATTGTGTCATGAAAATATATGTCAGTATATGGGAACATACAGTACATTAGGCTATACGATATTCTGATTAAATACTAAAAGTAAAGTATTAAGGACTGTGAATAAAACATTCCTGTGACCTCACTCACATGTGCAATTGCAGATGTTAGCTCAATTCTAAAAACATATACTCACTGCTCAAGATTTAGCAAAGATTGACAAGCAGTCACTGGTTTAAATAATAGAATCAGCCCATTGGTATTTCTACATGAACAGAATCCCTTGTGACTTTTGTTCTTCTTGGCTGTGGTTTATGGTTTTATTTTGGCGTGTATGACTCCTGTTACTTTTATTGACCTTGTCATTCTGCCATTTCTCTTTTTGAGCATGCAATCAATCAATTTGCAGGCTTAGCTGGCATGGGGGTGGGGGGTTGTGCATTTGAGAAGGATACTTGCAAATGTCTTGCGGCTTTGTCCTCATCCACTGAAATTAATAATTGAGTTACGGCTGCACGGGAGATTATTTGACTTTTCTATAGTGATTTTAACTGAAATCAGATATACACTTTAAGGGTTATCTTTATGTGTTCGTGTTTATCACCACTTCAGTGCAGATAGGTTTCATCAGAACATTTTTCATCAACATTTTTGACCACAAAAACTGATAAAAATGCAATCAAAGCAGTGCTTTTTTATTAAAGTACTGCATTTTCAAGCAAAATACATTCAGATATCATATTCTTCCACCTGTAAATAATTATATGAATAAATTAAATTGCGTTCAATAAACAGAACAGACACACGTTTATGCACACAGATGTATACATATGTTTACACACACACATACATTTAGGCTACATACATACATATGTACACAAACATACATATTTATATTCATATCTATCCACAACATAACTAGAGATGTTTTTTGTGTCTGTAAAGGCATCTCCGTCACTGACTAGCCTACATCGCCATGATCAGATTCAAAATTGTCAAAACACGATCTACATCTACATCTATATTGTTTCTTTTCCTTCCATTTATGACGATCGTCATTTTTTTCGAGCTGGTAGATTGGAAAAGTCCCGTAACTTATTCAGGACATGCGCTAGGGCCTTCCTTACCGAAATACATATAGAACAGGGATTGCCGTAAAAACTCATCCGTGGCGGGGAAGCGTTGTAATTTAGTTGATGAGATATCTCGTCAATGGTGGGGAAAGAGTGGTGGTGCTTTTTATTATATAGTAGTTATTTGTTTCTCTTTGCATACAAAAAGTATGCTCGTAGCTTCGTAAATGTCACATGGATTATTTTACGAATCTCCTTGCTGCATTTCTGGATGTGGATTGTGTTACTTGCATTGTTAAGAACAAAACATCTGTCTGATAATGTGTATTCTTCTTCCTAGTATTTTTTTTTTATTCTTTTAGGTGATGTTTTGTATGTATAATTGGTATACTAAGATTATGTAAAGCATACTGGTCAACTTGCTATATAAATAAAGCTGAAGTTAAAGTTTAAAAAATGTAAACAATAAGCAAAAACAACAACAACAACAACAAAATAAAAACAAAATTTTAAGAAGTTTCTAGAAATAATTTACTAGGTCTTTTTTGGAGAAGCCTGATGGAGACCCAGAATACAGCCAGGTTGTAGGCCCATGCTGAAGTCAAGGGAGGAAGGAGCAATGGTGGAGACTTGAGCCGATGGAAGTGGAGCTGGTGGGACTGAGTCTAAGGTGTAGGGAAGGAGGAACCAGACAGAGAAGAAGAGAAGAAAAGCAACGGAGGCCAAGGAACTGGCTATCTTCAGAAGAGGACGTGGGAGAAGAGACACTGCAGACTTGAAAAAAAGGTGGAACCAGGAATGGGATGGGATATTTAGTGTGTTAGCTCCATCAAAATAATAAATTCTTACTCAGGCCTAGTTTTTCAGCATTAAGGGGCTGGTTTAGGAGTGGGTGAGGTGTGATCATTCGTATAAATTACAGTGAGATCAGTGTAAAAAGTCCACACGTTGCATTTAAATAAACATAAATTTTCATTAGTAATGACAGTCATACGTCATTTCATGACGACAGACAGAACGCAACTCATTATTATTACACCTGCTAGAGGGAGCTTAACTTTAAAATGTAAATATAGGTCATAATAAGATGCTTGCACAAACATCTTAGGGTCGTCTTTTGTTGGAGGACAAACTCTTTTCATGACACTAGAGTGTCATTAGGGATGAAGCCTTGTTTTTGTGTTTTTTTTAAGGTCTTGGAGTAATATGTTAGGAGTACAGGAGTGCTGTTCTGCTAAGCCTCATTGTGAGCGTCGAGGCTCTGGCTGCGATGTAGGCGTTGCGCTAATTCAAACGGCATGCTTTTGTCCTGGATTACATCCTGAATTTGTGGCATTCATGTCAGTGTTTACCCCCAGAGCGCTGTTTACAAAATCCAAGCTGCGATTTGTGTAGAAAGAGAGAAAATGAAAAAGAGAAATATGCCAGCAATATAGTATCCTGAGGGAAGCTATGGTCTTATCACCTATGATGGTGGAAACATATCAGCCCAGTCATTGTAATTATGCATTAATGCTGCCCGCAGTTTTTTCTCACATTGTTATACATGATGGTATGGGGAAGGTGACACAAATGCTTGTTTCCACATGGCAGTGTGGCTGTTTTTAGTCACAGAAAAAGAGTTACTTGCTAAGGTGTTCGAATGTCAGTGCATTGCTAAGTGGTTGCTATGTAGGACTTTCTGAGGCATTGTGAGGTGGATTATTCCTGGATAATGCAAAAAATATAAAATAAAAAAAAATCTTTCTTAATCATGTTTTGGTCATGCAAATTAGTTTTCTCTGCATTATTATTATTATTAGAAGTAGTAGTGGTAGTAGTAGTATTAATCATATGTATTTAGTTTTATAACACAGTAATAAGCTGCAATGTTTACTTAAATAGCAATATTTTAAAACAATTTTTAGAGTGATGAGACAATAATTAACAGTTAATAGTTACAATAATGCATAATTGTTATTATTATTTTTAGTGTATTATTGTCAGGTGAAAATTAAGTTTATAAAAATGTAATAATAATAGCAATAGCAGTAAAACATGTTGCTCAAATGTAATTTAATCTCATGAGTTTAATCATTAGATGAAATTAAGTTATAATTATATTACCATAATTATTATAATTATTTAGAGAGCTATAATAATTATAATAAAGTGATAAAATGAATATAATAATAACAATAATTGTATAATAATAATATTTTTTTTGTCAAATCAAGTCATATAATCAGAAAAAAAACAATTATGCATGTAATTATCATTATAAGAAATCACAATACTACTACTAACAATAACAATAATAATAATTGACATGATCTTCAGTTCACTGTATGTTTTTTTTTTTTTATTGTCATCAGGTGAAAAGCAGAAATTAATTAGAATTAGAAAGCAATTATTATTACCAGGATAGTCCCACTGAGAAATAAGAAATAAGTCCTGGAATAATAATTATTATCAGTATTATTATTATCATAAAACTTTTAACAACAATAATAAGATGATTATTTATTATTATTGTTGCATAGCACCCTTTAAACATACACATATTTATAAAACATAAGAATATAAAAACATTTCAGACAAATAAATAAATAGCATATTAAAAAAGCAATGATAAATTGCTTTAAAAAGAAAAGAAGAAACATTTTTAAAAGTAACTAAGAGTTCGTGAGCTTGCTTTAGTAAACACTAGTAATGCTTCCTGTCTTTACTGCTTCCAGACACTGTTTCGTTCACGTCTGTGTCTGGAGTTTCTGTTTAGGAATTACCTCAGAGATAAGCTGTGCTCCACACGGCAATTCTGCTGGGCTAACACTTTCACAATCTCCTTGGCCGCCATGATCGAATGCCACTGAACAGGAACCAGGTTGTTTCCATAGCGACAAGGAGCATCTGTCCAAATGCACAAAGGCAAGTGGGCGTGACGAGGCCTGTCACCTGTCAACTGAATCGTATGTTTTCATTTAACATGGACCAGAGCTGTCGGAAAAAGAAGCACACGACCACACGCCCACACACGGACCAAACAAACGGACACGCGTACATATGCACTCACAGACAGGTGCCACCCATCCACTCACAACAGGGACACTGCTACATTCATTCATTACACTTATATAGCGCTTTTACTGTGTATTGCCATACACCCCAAAGCGCTTTACAATCATGTGGGGGGGTCTCTCCTCAACCACCACCAGTGTGTAGCATCCACTTGGATGATGCGACGGCTGCCACAGGACAACGGCGCCAGTGCGCTCACCACACACCAGCTACAGGTGGAGAGGAGAGAGAGATACAGCCAATCAATGGATACATGACGCTACATGCCTCAATATACACTCCGTTCACTATCGAGAAGGTAACAGGACAGCTGCAGCGTTATCTCAACAAAAAACATCCTTGCTTTTATCGCCAAGATCTTCCCAATGAATCACAAGGACTTTTCTAACAAGTCATGCATGACTGCAGCTGTATTTAAAGTGACACGGAGCTGCCAAAACCCTTTTTCCCACTTTAAGGGGAAAAACATTCAAACCAAACCAGCTGCAGCATGATAAGTGTAAACTGACATTTCCAAATCTCACCCTCTGCACTGTAATTCATAAAGATTGTGTGGCTTTCATTGCCAGCTGGAGCGCTGAGCTCATGTCAGTCATTTCGACGCAGCTGCTGATGATGGCTTGGGTTGGATAGAGACTTTCAGCGGGACGATCCGAGCTTCGCACATAAAGGTGTTGACGCACCCGTTGGCGTTTCTCAGACACATGTTCTTGCATTACACATGCTGCTTTTGTATCTGATAATACATGTTGGGTATAGATTAAAGGGAGTTGTCATCATCTTCTCATCCGTTATATATATTTCTAAATATTTCTTGTTCGTTTTTTTAAAGTCTTACAGGTGTGGCATCTGAAAGTTTAGGCTTGTTGTCTTTTTTTCAGGCGTGTGTGCATGATAGTACCTCCTAAGTAGTGTTACTTTTGGCAAGCATTTTTGATTTAGATTTAGTTTTTATATTGAAAATGCTTAAATACAAAAATTCGAATGCTTAATAGTCTTATTAATACTCACGTTTTAGTCATTTGAGTATTTCATAGTTTTAGTCGACAAAAAGTCATTGCAACTTTTAGTAATTACTTTTAGTCAAACTGCAGTTACATTTATGGAAGCATTTTATATGTAGTCTTTAAATTAAAATTGTCATGAATTCTTCTCTCTTTTTTGAATTTGGAAACCCTCATTTTTTGGTAGAGATACAAATAAAAAAAAACTAATTTTCAGATACAGTAGGTTTACTTAACAAATAAACATTAATTTAAGATATATATATATATAATATAAATTATGTACGTTTAATTATGTACATATAATTTTCATCCAGCTATGTTCACTTAAACCATAACCGACTGTATTTATGGGAGATACTTTACACAATACGCGCCTTCATGAACTTTATTTTAATCGACAATGAATTGTGACTCCCGGGAAAAACGCATATTTTGAAAGACAAGGCAAGTTCATTTAGTCTACAGAATGTATTCCAGTAGTCCTCAAATACATTTTACTCCCGTCTTGTCTTATTAACGAAGACGTGGCATATATATTTTCGTCATACTTGTTTATCTTCAGATATTAGTTTAGCTCATCAACATCTCGTCTTAGTCACAGAAAAAAAGTTGGATAATGAATATTTTTAACACTACCCCTAAAACTGATTTCAGATAAAACATAAAAGGCAGCATAGTAGTTTATTGATTAATAACAAAATTATCAAGATAGCTTTGGTAAAAATTAAGCAGATATTTAATTACTACAATACTATTTTTTTTTCACTAGAAAGGACGTCAAAATTTGAAAAAGTAAAAAATGGACTTTTGCACACAAACTTAACACTGAGTGCGTTTACATGCAGCCAGTAACCCTTTTAAAACCCGGATATTCACAATAACCCGGTTCCGCACGGCCATGTAAA
>JAUMHR010000076.1:4508790-4518839 GCA_032361145.1 Enteromius fasciolatus
GTGATTAGCACACCTGATTCTGATCATTTGAATGGGTGAGCGAAAACTTTTGGTAATATAGTGTATATATATATAATATAATATAAATATTTGTTAATTATCTGTAATTAAGCTGTTATTACTTAATCAAAAACAACCCAACTGCAGTTTGATTGATATTACTTGGAATGCGCCCAAAAAGAAAAATAGTTTCTGCAAATATTCAGCAACGCCAAGACTGGTCTGCCTCCTCCGAGAGCAGTGCTTGCAGGTTCACCACCTGGTCCCTCAAAGACATGGTGGGCATCTTTAACACGTATCCAGGCCGGGGTCTCAAGACTACGTGAGAGTAGAGAGAGGACCCAGGAGAGTATCACTGGTGATCTTGGAGGGTTTAACCTCCTTGCGCCCCTCAGGGCACCACAAGATCATGCTATTCATTGCATCGTGATGGGCTGCGATAGCAGCCATATATACTTTCAAAGTGGAGGGCGACAGCCTGCGCTCCAACTTTTCTTGCAGGAAGGGAAGCACTACTCCAATCGTGCATGATCGGAGGTTCTCCACAAGAACAGAACACCAATCAGCGGACAGACACCACTTCAAGGCATAAGCTCGCCTCGTAGAGGCTCTTGCCTGAGTGATCGTGTTAACCACCTCTGGCGGAAGAACACTTAGGTCTGCCGCGTCCTGTTCAGGAGCCACACATGGAGGTTCCACAGGTCTGGACGCAGGTGCCACAGGGTGCCGTACCCCTGAGAGAGGAGATCCTGCCTCAGAGGTTCCGCAAACCAGGTCTGGGTGGTCCAGTATGGTGCTACCAGCAAGACCTGTTCCTCGTCGTCCCTGACCATACACAGTGTCTGTGCACCAGCTCCCTGTGATTGCACAACTGCTCTCGTGAATGGGCCATGATGAGCCAGTCGTCGAGGTAGTTGAGGATCCGGACGCCCACTTCCCTTAACGGGGAAAGGGCGCCCACCACGACCTGCCATGCTTGACCCTCGAACGCAAACCGTAGAAACGGTCTGTGTCGAGGAAGAATCGAGACATGGAAGTTAGCGTCCTTTAGGTCAACCGCTGCAAACCAATCTTGGAGCTGAACGCATTTGATAATGCGCTTCTGCGTCAACATCCTGAACGGCAGCCTGTGTAAGGCGCAGTTCAGAACTCGCAGGTCCAAGATGGGCCTGAGGCCACCACCCTTCTTTGGCAAAGTGAAGTAAGGGCTGAAAAATCCTGACTTCATCTCAGCTGGAGGGACTGGCTCTATTGCATCCTTCGCCAGGAGGACAGCAATCTCCTCGCGCAGTACAGAGGCATCTCAGGCTGCCACCACAGTCTCGGGCATGCCACTGATTCTGGGAGGACGCCGGGCAAACTGAATCGCATAGCCGAACTGGATCGTCAGGAGGAACCACTTCGACGGGCTGGGAAGTGCGGCCCCAGCTTCCAGTCTCGTCAATAATGGGACCATTGGAGTCACCAGTCTGCCTGAAGGTGTGCAGCAGTAAGCAGGGCAACTTGAGTTGAGCAGAGGGTTTTCCGTACTGACTCAACACAGTGCCACTTTACGTGTCCCCGAATGGACTGGCCGAAAGTCTTGGGGGAAGCACTGCATCCCTGAACAGTGACTTCCTGGTCGCTGGCAATGTGAGGTGCTGTGGGTGACAGTGAGGCAGTCGTTGACTGTGTACTAGCCAATTCTGATTGACTAGACCGTTTTCTCTTATCAGAGCGAATCAGGGCTCCCAAGTAATGACCCCAGTCTGTCGTCACGACATAACGTCATAGTGACTGACAGACAGGGAACCAGGATGTTGAATGCTATGAAACTAGCAAGATGTTTTAATATAAAGACCTCTTAATTGGCAAAAGATCAAGGACAATTTGTTTCTCATTTCATGACTCACATAAGTATACTTGGTAATGAAGTACCAGTACTCATGACTAAAGAATGAGTAGGTGTATCCAAACAAACATTAGCCTATAATCTTTGTAATTCATAACTTCTAAAAGAATGCCCCTGACTGCTGTTTGGGGAATCACTGGGCAAACGGCTGCACTTTCAGTCATTTCCCATAAAAGAGTCTGTTGCCTCCACGGACCCAGCAAGAGCAGATGTTTATTGTGCCCGGTTGTTGAAACATGTAGAGTTTGTAACCCTTTTCCAACAAACGGGTTTGTAAACACAAGGTGACTGGCACATAAAAGCAGCTATTGTCATTTCCAGTCTGTGCCAAAAGCCCAAAGACCCATGGGAGGCTCATAGAAAGGAGAGGTGCCTTCTGTGCAAACAGATTATCTAGAGTTCCAGTCAGATCTGATTGAAGGTGTAATTCTTCAGAGCCGCTCACCCCTCCTGCCATCTGAGCACAGTCCTGGGTCAATGGCACATTGCCTATTGTTTGTCTGGAATGATTACCAAAAAAACTTCTGTAACAACCTTTTGCCAACTTCTGTCTCTTTAAAAAATTATGGATGGATAAAAATTTAAACATTTAATTCTGGCCAATATGATAAGCTCATAGATGTAACCAGTCATTTTAGTGATTTTAGTCATCACAACAATTATATTTGGGTACCAAAGTGCATCCACAAAAGGCCAACTGTCATATAGTGCACAAACACTGATTTATTTGCCATTTTCCTGTGTTTTAAGGGACAAATGCTAGCAAAAATCCTTGTAAACACAGTCAGTTTTGTCTTAATTTAATGTAAATCATTAAGAAAGATATGTAAAAAATAAAAAATAAATTAAAAAAAGTATGTAGTGTTAATTTGATTTAAACTGTTTATGCTATTGCTTTTATTTGTCATTACAATGTCACAATGATGGTACCCTTTTTAAAGGGCACTAATGTTCATAATTTAGGTACTAATTTGTATCTTTAAGGTATAAAAATGCATATTATAGGGGTAAATAAAGTTCAGACGTGCACTATATGAAAAACAGATACTTATTTTGATTTATTAAAGATTATATTTAACTTTGTTATTAAATTATTAATGTTTTTAATTAACCTGAAGAGAGTGTTAGAGTGTATGCAAATGTTTTGTGCACGATATACAATAATTTAACAAACATGAAAAATAAAAATAACTATAAACAGTTAAAATTATGTAAAACCTAAGATTTTCTGTGAAACCATTTAGTCTGGTGATGTATTTCATGGAAAATGTATTGATGAAGTCTTTATCCATCTTTCTGTATGAATGTGAGATTAATTACTCTGTTGCAAAGATGGTTTCAAGGCCATACTAATAATGTATGTAGTATGTTAGTCAAACATTGCTTAACCGCCCACCTAGCAGGTTTAATTAACTCAAAGTTTCTGTTTTCCCTGAAAGCTTGCGGCTTTTCTGGTAAATGTCTTTGTGGATCATTAATTCTGACTGTCTGACACTGGACCGCTATTCATCACAAGCAGTAATGAATGACATTCCGAGAGCATTAGAGTATCAACAACCTTAAAGTCAGTAAGGAAGAGCGAGACAGCAGAGGATGGTGACAAAGGCAAAAGGAATATGCTCTCTTACAGTAATACAGACACTCCTTGGCTACATGCTCACGTTCCTAACAGCCGGTTAAATATATCTCCTACATGCCTGGACACGCTTGTCACAAAGCATTCTCTTTAATCAGGATCTGTCACAGGACTTTATTAAGTGTATGAAAACTGGCATCTCGGCTGGTGGAGGATGAGAGGCATTGGTTTGGGCCGATTTTGCATTTTTATTTACTATAGTTTTATTTATATATATATTTTTTTTATTCATAGTATAAATCACATGTGTCATATGCAAAATTAGCATTTAGGACTGCATCCAAAATTAAAATCTGAGTATTTTATTTGCCTACTCTTTTGTGAATACTGGGTATTTAGGCATAATTCTTATATGACATATATACACTGCTCCAAAAAATTAAAGGAACACTTTGAAAACACATCAGATCGCAATGGGGGAAAACGTCATGCTGGATATCTGCTGATATGAACTGGGTAATGTGTTAGGAACAAAGGGATGCCATATTGTTTGATAAAAATGGAAATGGTCAACCTACAAAGGGCTGAATTTAAAGACACCCTGAAAATCCAAGTGAAAAAATGATTCAGCAGGCTAGTCCATTTTGCTGAAATTTCATTGCAACAACTTAAAATGCCACTAGTAGTTTGTATGGCCCGCATGTGCTTGTATGAGATGTTGGATGGTGTCCTGGGATATTTCCTCCCAGATCTTGACCAGCCCCTCGATGAGCTCCTATACAGTCTGAGGTGCAACCTTGCAGCATTGGATGGAACAAAACATAATGTCCCATAGGGGTGTTCTACTAGACTAAGTCAGGCGAGTTTGGGAGCTATTCAATGGTATCAATTCCTTTATCCTCCACGAACTGCCTGCATACTTTCTGGGCATTGTCGTGCACCAGGAGGAACCCAGGACCCACTGCACTAAAGTAGGGTCAGGCAATGGGCCCAGGATTTCATCCTGATACCTAATGGCACTCGGGGTGTCATTATCTAGCCTGTAGAGGTCTGTGCATCCTTCCATGGATACACCATCACTGACCCACCACCAAACCGGTCATTGAACGATGTTACAGGCAGCATAATGTTCTCCACAGCTTCTCCAGACTCTTTCACATTTGTTGCATGTGTTTAGGGTGAATCCGCTCTCATCTGTGAAAAGTATAGGGTGTTTGTGATCGACCTGCCAATTCTGGTGTTCAGTGGCAAATGCCAAACAAGCCCCACAGTGACAGGCAGTGAGCACAGGGCCCACTAGAGAACATCGGGCCCACAGGCCACCCTCATGAAGTTTGTTTCTGATTGTTTGGTCAGAGACGTTCACGGCTGGTCAGCTGGAGGTCATTTTGTAGAACTCTGACAATGCTCATCATGTTGCTCCTTACAGAAAGGAGCAGGTCCTGGTCCTACTGATGGGTTAAGGACCTTCCTTTTCAATCCTGTTCCTTCACTGCAAATTTCTCCTGTATCTGACACACTTGTTTGAGTCCATGGAACTCTTTCCTAAAGAGATGATGAACTGAATCAGGTGTGTAAATTAGTGAAACATGCAAAATGTGCAGAGCTGTGGGTCTCCAGGAACCTGTATCTTCCCAAGGCCTGTATTTGCCTGTCTCCTTGAATATCCTCATGCTTTTGAAACTCTGCTGGGAGACACAGCAAACCTTCTGGCAATGGGCCATCCTGGAGGAGGTGGACTGCATGTGCAACCTCTGTAGGGTCCAGATATCCCCTCATGAAACCGACCCTAGCCAAATGCGAAACTGGTGAAAAACAGTCAATAAGATGAGTAGGGAAAAAGTGTTAATGGCCACCTTTTTAAACCCATTTCTGTTTTGGGGGTTGTCTCATCAAGCCTATTTACACATGGTCAATTCAGGCATTTTCACTGATCTGATATCTATCTGATTTGTTAAAATGTTTCCATTTACACTTGGCCACGTAAATGTGTCATCGCAAGTTCACATCAACTAAATCAAAAGCATTTTATAAGTTATCAGCTGATTTTAGGATGAGCGTTTGGCATGAGCCCTGAAAAGAAATGTTTGTCTTAGTACTTTTAATGAATATGATTGTTTGTTGACTGTCTGTGTCTAACTTTTTGCATGATGGGTTGCTGAAAAGATGCTCACATATAATATTATATAGCCTATAACACATTCTCACACATTTAATTTTGTAACAATTTGGTAGGAGTAAAATTTGCATATGTGGTTTCAAGAACCAGATGCATTTACACTTATCCAGATTCATCTGGAATGCGGCCCAGACCACCTCCTGAAGTAGTGTGAGCGATTAGATTTATATCCGTTTTGAATGTGTTTCAGAGGGAATTTACACCAGGTCTAACATTTTATGAATGTTAGATGAAGTCTGTGCTTAGCAAAGCATGTGTATTGTGTATTCTCATGGGTGGGTATTTTGGGTATGTTGGAGCACAGACTGGCAAAGACCCTCCATAATAGGAGCCTTTTAAAACGACCCTGACAATACTCCCTCAAACATTTATCTTTCAACACTGACTTAAAAATACAAGGTTTGATTAGCAGAGTCGGCATATAAAGACTTGTTTATGGCCTGGGAACATAATTATTGTGGGGGAGGAGAGTGCTTGATGTGAAATATTGCGAAATATTATCTAAGTTTTTTATTCTCTGTAAGGTTTTTTTGATGCGATATCTCACAGGGGCCATATACATGGCAGATCTGTCAGATTTACAGACCTGATTCAATAATTTTACCTTTGGCTGGCCATCTGAAGTATATTCAGTATGATTGCAAAAAAAAACTGTTTATGTGAAGTGACTCAATCTGATGAGAGAGCAGCGACAGCGTGAAATGAAAAAAAGAAGAACTCTGTGCAAAACAATGAGAGGTAATTTTTCTGTCAGTCATGTCGTAAACTATTCCCAGACCTGTCTACTTGCATTAAATATGACTATGAAGGAAAAACAGAACTATATCAAATAGTTCCCAGCAGATACGGAAGGTCTGCTGTGCCAAAATCGTTTAAAGGTACAAAGAGATCCTATTAGATAATTTTATGGAAGGGGAGATTACATGATCGCCAACACTGCTAAATTGCTTTTTATCAGAATAGTGTACTAGTAGCATACATTATATATTTCAGTAAGATTTTTAAAATGTTTATTAGTCTCTTTTGCTTATATACCAAGGCTACATTAATTTGATCAAAAATATAGTAAAAACAGTAATATTTCAGCAAATATGTGTAAGTCAGATTTATACTGGCAAAAAATTTAATAAATTTGCAACTCTGTTGGATTAAAAATAATTTTGTATGTGCCTATTTGAAATATTTATCATTGGTACTGTTATTAGAGAGTACACTGTAGAATGCAATAGGTAGTGATCCATTTCATTTTCAATACTGACTGAGTCTGAGTCAACAATTAAACTGGATTTTCACCAGGGCATCGCCATTAGGGAAATTACATCAGAATAGCTTCCAGCCATGAATGCATTTGACTGGGCTGAGATTCTGATTGCCTGTTGATTAGTGGAATGAGGAGTGGAGATTTCTCTTAATTAATTTGTCACCCGGTGATTATGATCACATAATCGCAAGATGACACTGTGTTAGAAAAAAAGATAATGTTTGTCACTAACAAGCCATTCCCTGAAAATCCTCACACAAAAAAAGTTTGGCAAGCATTCTATTACCTACAGTATGGTTGTACATCAGACCATGGTTAACATGAAAAAACGGAATGAAAGGAAGACAATTTTGCTGATGTTTTTATGTCTTGTTGACAAATGATGCAAATAGTTCCTCTTCAGGAACTCGAGCCACGTCAACGAGACGCTATGGGGAACGCCTTCAGTGTGACGGCTCTGAACCGTGTGTGCAATCAGACCAATAAAATGGAGAGACGTCATAGGCGGGTGACGTCATCGGCCAGAAAGTATAAAGCACGTGGAGTGTGACCGGCATTCAGCTTTTATTCTGACGGCACCCATTCACTTCAGATGATATATTGGTGAGCAAGTAATGTAATTCTAAATATCTCCAAATCTTTTCTTATGAAGAAACAAACTCATCTATATCTTAGATGACCAGAGGGTGAGAATAATCTCAGCAAATTTTAATCTTCGCATGAACTATACCTTAAATATTTCAATCCATGACCTTATCATGTGGTGAGTGATTCATGTTGTTGGGAAAGAAACAAGTCTGTTCGATATAAAAGGAAAGAAAGAAAGGTGAAGGAGACAGGCGCTGTGTAGTGGCACAGTATATGATTGAATTATTTTCCAAGAAATAAGTGTATTAAAATTTGGAAAAAGTCACTGTATCCAAGAATTAGAACAAGATGTCCACTGTTAAAAACCTCATAGCTATGTATACTCTATACTATACTCTCAGCTATACTCAGAGTGCATGAGTGGGGCTGTAGAGCTTTCATGTACGTGCTTCTGTTCCATTCTTCCTTCACTTCCATATGTTTGGAGAATAACAGACTGTTATTGGGCCAGTTATAGAAGATAATGACTTATGGGTGCTTCCCAGTGCATCATAAATGAAGAGCTGTGTGTGGTCCTGTTTGGTAACCTTTTCATCCGAAGTAACGAGCGCTCTCACATCTGTCACTGTTATTTAAGCCCCACCTGCTGTGAATCTCTCACTGCAGCGCAGATGCTGCACACCTGAGAGACACAAGTGCTTTCTGCTATTGTTGTGGCATGTGATTAGGTTTTATGACATCTATGAGTTTGGACATAAATCATTCTGGTTCACTCCAGAATCACAGTATTTTTCCAAGTGCCATAGCAACAGATACAGCACTTTGTCTTCTGTCACCGGGGGTTGCTCCATGATCTATTATTTATAAAATTACTGCATGATAGCAGAGGATTTCAAAGACTTCAACAGGTGATAGATCCATTTATCTATACTTCCTATCTATCTATCTATCTATCTATCTATCTATCTGTTGTTTTATCAATCGCTCTGTCTGCCTGTCGTATATCACTCTGATGTCTCTTATTCTACGTATCTGTCTGGCTGGTTTATAATTGGTTGATCTATATTCTTTTCATGACATGATATTAGCAACTGAAAATGTAGGAAACCATAGACAATTGCACATAATCACATGAATGTCACATGAATATACCAAAGTTTAATTTGTTTAAAAATATCAATTATTCTGTCTTTCTGTCTATCAGACTTTCAGTCTGTTTGTATAGACTACATAGGAAGAGACAGACATGGGATGCACATTATCCAGTGCAGTAATATTCTATTCCGAACATTGTTGTTTTTTTTAATGTACTGCTGTAATTAACACCTCACCTCTCATTCTCATCAAGCTCATCATTAGGAGCGGGTCTGTGGGTAATTGCCGTGGCGATCTCACATCTCTTGACTCCCTGTCTGCACTGCTTCATATGCCTGACACATGCTGCGCTTCACTTACTGTTAAAGATTGTCCAATGCCTTCTGCACCGCAATAACCTCAAATCCATCTCTGGAAGGGTGAATAAAAGCAGTGACGCTAGGAGAATATTTTTTTGCTAGGAGAATATTTTATTTTTGTAAAAAACTAAAATAGCATAATTTACTCTACCATTCTTCTCCCCTCGCTTATAGTTCCTGCCGTTTTAGAGAATATCACAACGCACCACACACGCAAGCTTTAACATGTTTGACGTAATCAGTTTACATTCGGGTGAAAGCACATGCATGTGCATAATCTGCGGCTGTTTACGCCTAGAAGAAAGCGAACACTTGTTGTAATACTCTTTAAAATGGCGGGAAGACGTAAGTCATGGGAGAAGAATAGTTGAGTAAACTTTTGTTTTCTTTGCACAAAAAAGTATTCTCGTAGCGTCGCAAAACTGTTGATCCACTGATGTTACATGAACTGCTTTACTGGGGTTGTTACTATGCTTCTAGATCTGGGATCATTTCAGTTATGTTGCCACCTATGGAGGTTCGGATGGCTGTCTGATATTATAAAAAAATATATCAGTTTGTTTTCTGAAGATGATAGGTCTCATGGGTTTGGAACGACATTAATGGCAGAACTTTCATTTTAGGGTGAACTAACCCTTTAAGGCTCTGTGGCACTACCAAAACACTGATTTTGTTTGATCGAGTATTATAAATTAAATTAACAAATCCAAGTTAACACTCATTACATACAGCACACAGTGAATAAAATGAATATGACAGCAGGCAAATGCATAAAGCACAGTATAATTTAAAATCACAAGTTTATAGTTTGTTGATCATGCCTACATCAGCTAAAATATCTCCTCCTGTTTGCGTTCTGTTCACATGGACCAGCGGTAAAACAGAGAACACACGATCATGCAGGATACAAATGCACACTTCACAAGATCTCGACTAGACTTGACTAGGTTTTGTGAAATGAAATGTTCATTAGTCATTTAAAGATTTGTTTAAATGATATAAATTCATATTTTTTTAATGCTGACGAGAAAGTATTATGTTTCCTTTCGATTACTAATAATATTAAAGCAATCATTAGAATACTTTTTTGTATACATTTT
>JAUMHR010000076.1:4537204-4547361 GCA_032361145.1 Enteromius fasciolatus
TATTTACAGTCATATAATTTATATTATATATAAATATATTTAATATACAAAAAACATATTTTTGTTAAATATATACATGCATGTATATGTACATGTACATATGTACATGTACATATCATACATAAATAATATTTTTTACACAACCATTTTTGATGATCATACATCTGATCTACCATTGCTGTTTTTACAATAATCTTGCATTTTCATCAGACACTTTGCATTCAGAATGTATACATTTATGCAATGTATATATTTACATTCGTTTAACATTCAGATGATTTAACTGTGGTTTTTTGTTGGGGTTTTTTTGTAGAAACAACAACACCCGCATGTCATTTCCCTCTTACTTCACTGCTCTTATTTGTAAATACCAAGCTAATTAGAGCTGAAATTAAAGGAAGAAAGCCATGCCAGTCACGGCAGCGATGCTTTTTTTCTCCTGTCGCTTCATGCAAAATTGGGTCTGTCAAACTAACCCTGATGTCTAATTACATAGATAGAAGCTCATAAAAAGATGTTTTCCTCTGAAATCAATCTAACTAAAGGAGTCTGTTTCAAAGGGTACACACAATTTCAGGCTCCAGTTAGCACTTTCCTTATTCATTCAATTTGATGCTGCAAAAACAGGTATGCTTCGGCTCAGATATTGAGGAGGGAGGGAACTATGTCCTCGATCGGAGAGACAAACACTCCTGAGCATGCACACATGCACGTACCCCCACTTAACACACATGCACGCAGACACACACACACACTCTATATCGGCGGCCTATTAGTATGGCTCAAATGGAAACTACGTTGTCATGACAGGGATGAAACTCTATGCTGCTAGCTGAACCTAGCTCTCCGCTGGGACCTTGGGAGCCCAAATCTCCATTACTGCTCAGAAAGATCTGCATTGATGACATCTGTCTCTCTAGACACAACACTACCTTTGAGTCTCTTTATTTTGATTTCTTACCGCCATCTTGTCTGATTCTGTCTTTATTGTGTTTTCCGCGTCGCTCCGTTATTATTTCTGCTCCATGAACATGTCTTACTCATCACCATTGCAGTCTGTCTCTGCCTCGTTTCCCACGGTGAGCAGTATTGATCAGTATCAACACATCAAGGCAGTAAAAATCATTCTCCACCCCGCTGACCCTGAAAACAATACTCACCGGACTTATCACACCATTTGACTCAGAAATTTTAAAGTATACCAGAGGAACACAACATGGGGTAAAGGATTTCAGAAATAGCAACTCTAGACTAGAGTTCAGAGTTACTAGAGTACTAGAATCAGAGTGTTGTGAATCAGCCAAGATCCACCACAAATTCAGTTATTTTTAAAAGCAACAGTTAATCCAAAATTATATATAGTGTTTATTTATTACTCTTTCTCATGTTGTTCCAAAAACAGCTGTATTTTAAAAAAAATACTGTTACTTTCTTCCAAATCAGTTTCAAACCTACACTATTGATTTTTAACTTGAATTATGGCAGAATTTATCATTTAATGAAGTGTTTTTGTTCTGTGACTCTTGACAGTCAATTTTTTTAATTGAATTTAAAATTTGAAAGTCATCTTGTAACCCCATTGCAAGCTTGCTGAGGTGTTCCAGTTGAAAACCACAAACCTAAAGCTATAAATCACATAACACCCTCTTGGCAACCACAAAAAGCCCTTGCATTGTGGTGGTTAGTTTTGCATGGCTGATGCTATATTTAGAGTTTTTATTGAATCAGCATGCTGTGGTGACATAGAGTGTCTGAGTGTCGGATACGGTGCAGGACAGCAGATCTGTGCTCATAATCACAGGGGCTGTTGGGAAGAGGTTGAGGTGGCAGACCACAGCAGATGGACCAAACACATCAAAGAACATTCGGTTCAGTTTCTTTTAAACTCTCACACACACACATGCGTGTCTAATTTGAATTTCTGAGAAGAAAACCATTCCAACCGAAAAGCCTTCTAGATCTAATTAATACAGCTGCCATGTGCCATTTCTGATGTGACCAGAATCTCACAATTCTGATTTTATGTCTCACATTTCTGACTTTCTTACTCAAATTTCTTGTTTATGTATCATAAATGTTAAATATTTCTCTGAAATTTCAGTTTAGATCTTATAGTTTTAGCTTTTTTATTCAATTCTGTTTACATTCAGATTTTTTTTTTTACAGAATTCTAAGATTACATCTCAAAATTATGACTTTTTCCTCAGTTTACATTCCAGAGATTAAATCCAACGTTTTTTTCCTTTGCTTGTGCATGTGGACTGGTCAGGTGTATAAAATCTGGGAAAAAAAATCTCCTCTTCAGGAACTCGAGCCGCGTTGACAAGACGCTACGAGAGCGCCTCCAGCTTGACGGCATACATCCACAGAGCTGCCATGTGGAGAAAGTCAGAACAGTTGCTTGTATGCTTTGGTCCCCCCAAGAAGTGGTGTCCGGTGACCAAGCAGACTTTAAGCCACTGGATAGTGGATCCCATCAATGTGTCATATGAGTCCTCTGGTCTACCGCCGAGGCTAGGAGTCACACTCGACACGAGGTGTGGCACCCTCGAAGGCCCTGCTAGCAGGGGTCTCCATGGCTGATATTAGTGACGCTGCAGGGTGGTCCAACCCCCACACATTTGTCCGTTTTTATGGGCTGGATCTCCGAGCCACTTCGGGCTCATTTGTTCTCTCGTTGTAGCTGTGCACATACACACACTAGACAGGGATTTGAAAGTCTGGGGGCATGGGCATCTCGTTCCCATAGTGTTTTGTCGACCCGGCTCGAGTTCCTGAGAGGAACTTCTCATGGTTACGTATGTAACCCTAGTTCCTCAGGGAACGAGACGCCACGTCTCGAAATCACACTTTTGGCATCGCCTGCCAGTGCTCCGCAGCTTGACAGGAGTTGAAGCTGGCAGCATTCCAAGTGCTTTTACGCTTCCTGGCCAGTGAAGTCACCCGCCTATGAAGTCCCAACAATTCATTGGCTGATTTTACATATGATTCAGAGCCGTCACGCTGGAGGTGTTCCCGTAACGTCTTGTCGATGCGGCATTTCGTTCCTTCGAGGAACTAGGGTTACATACGTAACCTTGAGACGTTTCTCACAATTCTGCGAAACAAAGTCTGAATCACACTCTTCAAAATAAAGGTACTTAACAGGTTCTTCACAATCTTGCCATAGAAGGATTATTTTTAATTCGGCAAAAAAACATTTAGTCTTTTTAGACCTTTTTAGAATCTTAAAAATCTTTTTTTGGCACAAAGAACCTTTTGTGAAACAGAAAGCTTCTTTGAATGTCTAAAAAGCTTCTGTATGGAACCATTTAGAAAAAAAAAAGTTCTAATGGCATTGTGAAGCACGTTTATTTTAAAGAGTAAATAAGGAAAGAAGTTTAAATTGTAAGTTACATTTTTTTTTTAAAGCATATTTTCATTATGTGGCAGAAATAAGCTTTTGTAATCTAATGCTCTAAAACAAGTTTAAAAAGTAAGAACACTAATCATTAAGGGCCGGTTTCCCGGATAGGAATTAAATTAAATCAGGACTAGACCTTTGCTAATTCAGGACATTTAAGAATTTTTAGAAACATGTCTTACAAAAATGCATTATCTTTGAGCCTTTTAAGACCAAACAATGACAATAATGTATTTTAAGATATCGCAGTGCAAGCTTTTTCCAGTTTAGACAGCTCTTAACATTTATTTTAATCTAGGACTAGTCTTAAACCCTGTTCGGGAAACTGCCCCTAAAAGTTTTAAGCCATTTGTTGGTTAGTTGTTTTTTCTTGTACTGTGGAATATAAGCCATGAGAAACTGGCCATGGCTTGTTAAATCAGCCTATTGAATGTCTCTGCATGGGTTAGCAGAACTCAGGTGTTCTAGGCTCGGTGCCAGGCATCAGAAAAGTGCAGTCAGGTTGTGGGCATTATTGCTGAGTGCCGGGAAAGGTTCACATTGCTGGCAAAAAGCGTAGTGTGCTTGCTCAGTGCTTACTGCATCAATGATGGGAAAATCTACTGGATAAATGAGGTGTGATTATCTTTTAGCCTTGTTTCCCCTGTGTGGTTTGGCCAAGACCAGGTGCTGTGCATCTTCTGCTTACTGCCTTTGCCTAGTGTTCATCCAACAATGATATTTAAACTGCTACATGATGAATGATTAATGATGTAACTGTGCAAATTAGACCAAATGCTCAATATAACACTTGTGAAAATGTGTGCTTAACTGTATTGATTGTATGCTTAAAATTGCGTTGAAAAATTACATGCAATACAAAATATAATAATAGCCTATAAAATAATGAAATGAAAGACCTCTTAAGTGTATGAGGAGTATACTTTAATAATTATGGGTCATATTTACTAAAAGCTTGCGCCATCTTTTTGTTTGAAATAGTACTGTCAGGATTTACTAAAGATGCGCAGTGAAGAATAGCTAATGAAAAGGCATAGATACAGTTATTTATGTGCCTGACCTTATTTGCTTTCAGATGCAAAATGTATGGGAGGAGACTATTAAATTCGTCAAATTACTGGTTTTCAAAAAAGCAAGTGTCATAAGTTGATTACCCACACCTGATTAACATCAACTCTGCTTATTTGCAACTACTCTAATTTGCGCAGCAAATATGAGACATTGATATGGTAATGAGATAATTGTGTCTGTGTTCTTTAATTTGGACATTGTTTATTAAAACTAGCCCTGTTTCTTAACACACTTAAAGCAATAGTTCACCCAAAAATGAAATTTACCCCATAATTTACCTACCCCCAAGCCATCCTAGGTGAATATGACTTTCTTCTTTCAGACGAACAGAGTCAGATTTTTTATAACATTGATCTTCCAAGCTTGGTAAAGCAGGTAGATAGTGGCCATTTTTTTGAAGCTCCATAAATTGTATATATATTGTATATACTTGGGAGCCCTGATTTGCTCTGATAGAGAGAAAACGCCAATCAGAATTGGCTAGTGGAATTTGCATGCTGAGCCACTCCCCGCTGCGCAGGTATAGGGAACGAGGGTTACAATACGTAACCGAGTCGTTCCCTGTCTGTCAGTCACTACAAGTTATGTCGTGAATCCGAGCCCTCATCCGAGCCAGATGAGAACCCGATGCTGTGATCAACATTCAATCCTCTAATGACAGGGCTACGCGTGGACGGTCCTGCCAAATCACCGAACTACACAGGGCAGTCTTTGCAGGAGGGGTGAGAGGCCCGTGAGGACATACCTGGCGGGGAAGCTCTCACCACCCTCGAGTCAGCACCAGCCCTCACCGCAGAGTCCCCGCCGGAAGTGGAGAACTCGACACGGGAGGTCGACGTTGACTCACTCGCACTCCCCCGGAGGAGAGAGAGGAGAGACCGCAGGACTGTTAGGGGCATGGATTCGCAATGAGCACATGAACCCTCCACAAACGCATCTTCAGCGTGCCGGATGAACTCCAGTCTGTCATCACGACATAACTCGTAGTGACTGACAGACAGGGAACAAAAATAACTTCATTTATTCAACAATTCTTCTCCCTGAGTTACTACCTTTCGCCATTTTAGAAAGTTCCACGATGCATGTGCGACCTTTCCAGAACGTAATCAGTATTGTTTATATTCTGCGGCTCAAAATGCATTGCACAGCCTGACACACCAGCCCAGTCTCATGGCAATTGGTACATACAGTATTTTACGAGGTGACTGATTTGTATAATTACAACATTCATACATACATATGGTTTTGTACGAATGACCTACACCTAACCTCATCCATAAACCTACCTGACACTGGAGTTTACACAAATTGTACAAAATCGTATGAGTGAGGCCACCTCGTACAAATACGTATGAATTGGTTGTGAGACTGTGTTGGACACAGAAGCTTTTATATGAACCTCTGATCTAATGTTTGTTTTCTAATCTTGATAGGGGTTACCGGACTCGTTCAGCTGGATGAGAATGGCGATCGGGAGATTGACTTTGCTCTATGGGACATGACCGACACAGATACTGGAGTTTATCAGGTACTGAGGCCTTAATTTGAACATTTACCTCTTCACATTTAAAATACATTACTGGATAATGCCACCTCACCACCGCTGAAATGTATGTTCTAGATTGTGTCCGTGTATAATGGCAGTCAGAAGCAGATGATTCCAGAGCCAGGGATGAAGGTGTACTGGCTGAAGGGAAGTCCGCCTCCAGATATCCCACTGTGTGGCTTCAAAAACGACAACCCTGCTTGTCTGGCAAGTGAGTGCAGCCCTATATAACTCATGTAATAATAGGCCCGTATGAAAAGACACGTGTGTTCACAAACGTATCTTCCCACATAATGAAATAAATTAGACTTAAATCAATATTTCACATACTTGCGTTGATAAATAGCCATGCAAAAAGCAAGACATTAAACAGTCAGCCATTTCGCTTTAGTTTTAATGACTGAGTGTACATTATTTTTACTTTGAGTATTTTTCAAAATACATTAAGGATACATTTGCATGCATTATATTTAGAAGTATAAAGTGTTGAATTACATTACAGTTGAGTTATGTTTTAGTACTTTCTGAAATGAAGATTGTTGTGATGAGGTGCAAAAATGTGTATGTGTAAGCAGGATAAAACAATTGGAGTTAATAATTAACCTGATAATTAAATGAAGGCATGCTTCATGTTGTTTTAATGTAGTTCTGTTCTGCTACCTAATTAAATTTAGGTTAATAACAGATCCAAAAAATAGCACACAGCAGTTGATCATTATTGTGAGAGCGTGTGAAACACACCTGAAAATGTCCCTCAAAGAGCTCAATGATCATATTTCATTACTTACAATATTTCTTAATAAATTGTCAATTTTATTTTAGTAGTTAGTTCAGCACAAAAAAAATAATTCAATCAAAATATATACTGGTCTTCAAACATTTGGGGTAATACAACAAAATACAGCGATATTGTGAAATATTACTGCAAATTTAAATATATTTTAAAATGTAATTTATTCCTGTGATGTAAAGCTGTATTTTCATCATCAGTACTATGTGAGTGTCACATGATATTCTTTCAGGATTTTTTTGCTGAATACAAAATTCAGAAATTAGCATAACAACAATATACAACTATATAAATTGTTACATTATAACTGGCTTTACTTTCGCTTAATCAACTTGACAAAAAGCGCACTGACCCCAATCTTTTGAACAGTATTTTGCATTAGAGATATTGTGTTGTGTAAGACCATGCATGATGAAAACATGACCAAAACATTGGACCAATCTGGAAAATCTAGTCTTTTGTCTAAATGAATAATTGGCTTACATTGCTCTCATCGTGCATTTGGGTTTTTTGTCAGTTTCATGAAGTTCTCTTTAAAGTAAATTTCAAATACTGACATCTGTGACTGAGAAAGAAAGAGATGAGGACAGAATAAAATAATACGGATGAAATTATTTCAGCTGGTCTTACTGATGAACTATAATGAAATTCAGATGTGTAGAGATTGTGTTCTTGGTTTTGTTCCTCAGAGACGGTCACCATGCACCAGATGATCTCCATAGTGGTGTGCTTCATTTTTATCATCATTGTAACGGTCACAGTCTTCATATACAGGTCAGTTGAAACCCAGACAGACAAACACAATGTCTATACTGAGAGCGAGCGATGAGACATGACAAAACTAGAACCCTTAAATCAAGTGTTATTGAATATAACAAGAGCGTTCTCGTTGTGTCCCGTCACTGGCCTGCAGTGTAGACATGATGTAACACTACATGTCAGGTGTGCAAATTTTGAGCTTTGGGTGATCTGGGTCTGATATTATATCTCTGTCTGTCTTTCTTTCTGTCTTTCTCCTTCTCTATCTGTTCCTGATGTTTAATTAGGGAACTTACTTCCAGACAACGACAGAGAAAGATATAGCAACTCAGTCTACGTCTCCATGACTTCATCACTTTATACCATACGTGACCTGTATCCAGTGACAATGAAATGCATATGATTTCTATTTAATTTTAGAAAGATTTTTTCTCATTTTACCTCATTCTTATTTATCTAATTTTCTCCTTTGGTGAAGAGCTAACTAACGCCACTAAACAATCGAGGGTTACGGCACGTATCAGAGACACTCCCTTTCAGTCGGTCACTTCAACATGGTGTCAAAGTTCTGACGCTAAGGGTCCTCATACAAAACTCCACAAATGACTGAAGTTGAGTGTGTTACAAGCAATTTATACCTGAATATCCAAGCCATGGAAAAATCTTTCTTGTCGATGTGACCAACTGAAAAGGAATGATATTCATTGACACGGGATATCAAGAGGACATATGGTAGTAACTGACAAAGTGTTTTTGTCGTCATGAAGCATAATCCAGAAACACAGATGATATAGTAATCAAGTAGATTATTTCATCCTTGCAAATAGTTCTCATGCACATTAAGATTAAACAACACAGTCTCATGGCAGTGATATTTGTACACAATCTCAGTTGTATGCTATGGGTAATCTTCATGCTTTTATTCTGAAAATAGTATGTAATCTTGTCATAATCGTGATCTTGTAAAATAGTTACTTTTTCAACCCAGGCTGATTGGAAATACGTGCCTCTACATACATTTCTGCAACCCTGTAGTTATGTACCTTACTACACCTTTTGTCTCAGTTTCAAAGTGAAATGCCCAGAGAGTGGCGCTAAAACAGGATTAATACGCAACCGTGACATGTTTTTATTACGTTGGTACGTATTGCTGCGTTTTTATAATCCTCCTCAAGGTATGTTTTCAGAATTCAAATATCCAGTGAGTGTAGCGAAAGGTTAATGCTCTATCATATTGCAAATATCCCCTACACCAAACCCAAACTTAAACCTACCCGATAGTGTTAACTAGTGCAAAATTCATTTAAAAGCATACTCACTCATGCAGCCATGCAATTTTAGCTTCCTTACAATGATTTGAGCTGTTTTGTCCAACCGTTTTACACAGGATTCAGAACACAGTGTTTCTCACCACCTGAATGAAACACCATATCATGTGAGCTACTGAGTAAACCACCTGGACTCGAAAACTCATATATATACTGTATGAAGCTGTATATGTGACGACAACATTTAAAAGTATCAATATTTTAAACCGTGCAGCATGTTAAAAATCATAACATAAAAAGTCATAACATACTGTAACATTCTGCAACTAATTGTTTGAAAATTTGACTTTTTTAACATTTGACTGCCTCTAATGTTCATTTCAATTGGAAACATTTGCGATATTTTCGCTAATGTTTGTATGTATTGTTTTTTCAGTTTTGCACAAATGTATTTCCAATGAGCCAAGGTATTTTTTCCTGTGATGAGGCTGGATTAGAGAGCCCATTATCTTGATAATCATTGATAATCTTCTGTTTCTGTGATTTCATCTGCCTCTTTTTAATGAATACCAAACTTTCCAGTGGATAATTGTAGAATCGCTAAACATCCAACTGCAATGTACACATTTCCTATAATTAAAGTGTCTGTGAAATGTCTTGACAGAAGTATCTTTCCTGTGCATAAGGGTTTGGATTATACCACTAATTTTTGAATGTAAAATTAATTGTTATAAAGATTTATTGTAACATTCTGACAAATTGAAAAACAAATACCATTAGATTAAGACAAATCATTAAAAATATATATTTTTAAAGGGACTATTAGTATTAGTATTAAGTAGAGTCTGTCAATGGAGTAGTTTGTTCATTTCTAATATTCTCCAATTACTAAATGAGGGCTTGTGGGAAATCTGAGAGAAAATTAGTGTATTAAACAATTAGATAATATACTATGGTAAGTTGCAAATGTTGATTGATGAATGATTTTATTTAAATGGAAACCCAACTATGTACAGACTGTTTGTTGTGCTCTGTATTATTTCTTTAAACATATCTGCATTCGTTATTATTTGATAATATTATGCAAATGCTAATATTAAACCTATTTTTAGTTCTTTTCCTCCGAAGGACATTTTATCTGTACATGTGCCACTCGAAAGCTGTTTTACCGATTATTGGAGAGACCCCTCGCTGCAGACTGTAGCGTGGTGACGTCAGGTACATACCTGGCGTATGTGTATGTGTATGTGTTTACCGCGCATGCGCAAAGTGACGTATGGTATGTCTATAACACGATTCATCCTACCTTATCAGATTTTG
>JAUMHR010000076.1:4547461-4560765 GCA_032361145.1 Enteromius fasciolatus
ATTTTTTCATTGGTGATGCTAATCAACAATTTGTTGTCCCTTTTCTTCCAAATGAGAATCGATAAGGGAATCGATAAGGAATCGAATCGTTAAGCAGAATCGAAAATGGAATTGGAATCGTAAAAAAAATACTATATAGTAGGGAAGTAAGCGATTTCGGACGCAGCGTTTGTGAGTGTGAGTCCAGATGGCAGTGAGATGGGGATGGAGTGCCCTCTAGGGGGGCCGCATGGAACTCCATCCTGACATTTACATATACAGTATCATATATTACATATATTAATATCTAAATATATTTTATATATAAACATATTTTTCTGAAATATATACATACATAAATGTACACACACACACACATATATATGTATATGTAAATAATATTATTTAAACGAGATTAATTGTTTGACAGCATTATAATACATTTATATGTGTGTGTGTGTGGTTGGTCGTACAATGTGTCAATATGCTGATAGTTCTGAAGTTAAAACGGTTCCTGTTACTGAATAAATAGTAAGTGCAGCATAAGTTACATCAATTAGAATTTATCATAAAAAATTATACATTGTATTTCTTCTTCTAGCCATTGTATGATTGTTGATTGCATGTTAATTTGATGCAAACTGTGTGATCATTTCATCATGTAATATATTTCTCCCCCATCAGCCCTGAAGATCCATCTTTCAGAGGCCACACAGGCCGTCCTGCAGGAATTCAGTTGTTTCCAGCTGGAGCTCAGAGGAGATGTGGAGATGAAGGGAAAGGGACGGATGAGGACATACTGGCTGCTAGGAGAGATCAGCTCCAATAATGCCTAAAAACTTACAGACAGAGAGAAAAAGCAACGCACCAGAGAGGAGAGAACAAAATAAACACATTTAAACAAGTACAGGGACAGTGTGGGACACCGGGAATTCAGAAAAAGAACTCACTTAGAAAGTAATGTCAAAAACTTGTTAATCTTTCCCTTCCCAAAAGCTTCACTTTCTTGCTTAATGGGAATCTAGCTGTGACTTTTTTTTTGCCAAGAAAACTAAAAAGGAAAAAAGTATACTTGAGCAGAATGATTAAGATAAATGAAAGATGACATAATCAGATCGGTGACTTCTGCTAGTGTGACCGGAGCAAGTGTTTACGGGTCTAGTAGGACTTTTGAATTTTATTTTGTATTGATAGGTCTTCGTCTAGATTTTTTTAAGCAGTCACGGGGGGTCTGTTTGTTGTCGTTCATGTTATTGGTCACACAGAGACACAGTGCTGTATTTACTAGTTTTTTTAGCCAAGCAAAATGTTCTAGATTCCTCCTCTAAGATCCTGGTCAGTTCAGATCACTTCTACCTGCCAAAACTGGTCAGCAGAGGGTTTTGAACCATATATAAAAGTTACGCACAGAAGAGAAATAATAATAAATGGCAAGTATTGTTAAGAAAGTATAGAAATGTGCAAAGATGGATTTTGTTCTCAGATCTCAAGAGCATTTCCCTACAGAAATCCATATGTGTTGATGTTGCAATAGTTTTTAGTTTATCCAATGAGATTTTAGTTTTGAATTCTAAGATTTCACTCGGATCCATTCATGTGCTTGGATTTAAAAAAAAAATCGAAATTGATACCATTATTCAGCAAGTGTGCATTAAACTGATCAAAAGTTACAGTACATACATTTTTAATGTTACAGTAATGCTGTTGTTTTTAACTTTCTTAAAGATCCCCATTCACCACCAGCATGATGGTTTTCAACACTGATAATAATAAATGTTTCTTGAAATCAGCAGGTCAGCATATTAAAATGATTTCTGAAGGATCCTTGTGACGCTGAAGACTGGAGTAATGATGAATGCTGAGAACTCAGCTTTGCCTCACATGTATAAATTACATTTAAAAATATATTCAAATAGAAAAGAGTACATTGTAATAATATTTCACAAAATTGCAGCATACTGTATTTTTGATCAAACAATTGGCCTTGGTAAGCATAAAGAGACTTATCATCTTATCAACCCCAAACCTTTGACCAGTAGTGTAGACTGTGCTGGAAAAAAAAATCTCTTTTGCAAACTATAGAAAAACAAAATAAATTTTTTATCAAATATCAATGGTAATGATGCCAAACAGCAAAATGTCTAGCCATTTAAAATGTGTACGTACTTCCAGTCAAAGCTGCTGCCATTTTATTTCTTTTTTTTTTCTTTTCTAAAATTAAAAAAAAACATAAACAGTAGCTAAAAACTTACAATTACAGTAATTCAACTTTGTAAACAAACTTTTGTTTCTTTAAAATATAATTAATGTGAATATAAGCAAGAACAGTTATGTTTTCAATAAGCATAATACCTTTTTGAATGTTTCAAAGTTGAAAACAGTCAACATCGTATACTTTTAAAAAAATATTTATCAGCTCTCAACGTTTTAAAGATCATGGCAAATTTGTCATATCTTCATTAATGCATACTCAGCATTTTCTGTTAGCATAAAACTTTCTAACCAACAGCTTCCTATTGCACATGACAGAATCTCAGCTCTGCCCAATTCCATCCATGTTCACATTTCCTTCCTCGTTCTGAAAGCTCTCACAGATTCTGGTGTTTTGCAAGGTGTCAGTTCACCTCCCTGTGTCTAAGCCTGGATAATGAGGATGTGGACAGAATCTTTCCCTGCTGCGATGACACCTGCTGAGCCATCCAATCTCGCCGGGTCAGAGTCCTCTGGGATGGCTGCTCCATTTTAGTACAATTTGAAATCTTTGATCCACTTCCTGTGCTGATGACTGCATTCAGTACATCCTGAGAGAAAACAGTCCTACAGTTATCTGGGGGCATTGAAAGCTTTGTTAATCATGCTGCTCTATTTTTGAAATAAACATGAATGTCTGGCCCAGATGTAAATAAATGCAGTGTTTTTCCACATCACTTATCTTCTGCTGTGACAACTGTCAGTCAAACTGTAGCAATGCGGCACGTGACAGCAGAGGTCCTGTGTCCTGAAATTCTGATTGAGAATGTCAGATGTACAGTCTTTAAGCAGCAGCTCTGTTGGGAGAGAATGAATAATGATTGTATTGAGTTATCTGTCCTATATGTGTGGTTTGAATAGCTGGGTCTACGGGGGATGTCGGTATACATTACTACAAAGTCTTTTAAGTAAAGTTAAAATTGATTATTGTGTTTTTATGTTTGAGGGGAGGGGGATTATGGCAAATAAACACATTAAAACACTGAGATATCGTTACTAATTCTTGTGCAGTAATGTGGTATTTATCTCACCAAGTTGGCTTTTTAAGGAATAATGCATCTAAGGTAAGCACTGCTTTATTAGCACTTTTCAGTTATATTTTAGCAGGTAGACACCATTTATATTTTGGGTAAATTTCCATGTGTAATTTATGTTAGTAAAAACAACCTTTATGTTTTCTATTTTTGCAGTTTCTTAAATATATATTAATTGTTTTACTGTTTGAATATTCCTATTAAAATATATTTACTTATATATTAATTATATTATTATAAAAAATATTAATATGCAGTATATAATGTAGCAGTAAACTTACTTGCATGTTGTAATGTGCTTTTAAATTGAATATATATTCTACTTTATACATATAAAATATTGTGATATATTAACATATTCAAAATGAGTAAACTGAGACACGTAGCTATATAAAGCCAATATATATAGCCTGTTTTTTTTAGCAATATACATAAAATAATTCTAAAACAAAAATTACAGCATATAATATATATCTGCAAAATATAAGTGCACGAATTTACCTTTTTTAGTAGGCCTAAACAGTCATATATAGAATGGATCGCATTTTTAAATAATAATCATAATTTTCAGAAGAGAGCCCCAATACGTAACAATGTCTGCTGGTTCCACATTTAAAAGTAAGAACACATTTATCAGTTTATTAGTTTCACGCCAACCCTTTAGTTTACTATCTGTCTGAGTTTTTACCCACAGGTTTAGACAGAAGAAGCGTTCTTGTCAAGTTGCACGAGCTTCTTTTTGTCTAACGGGTATTGATGACCGTGCCGACACCGTGATAGGCCAAGTGCCACGTCAATCAAAATACCCAGCACGCGATTGGTATAAATTAGTCGCTCCGACCCGCCTTCACTCCGCGTTCGGAACACTTCCGCTAAGCCACCATGCCCTGCGGAAGTTGAATTGTTACAGTCGGACACTGTGGAAACACTGGAGTGGTCGCGCGAAGGTGGCGATTTAAGTCGTAAACACACTGTAGTTGCCTAGGACTGGGCGGAGAGAGGGTTAACTAGTTCATAATCACCACAGGCCCACGGAAACAGTGAGGGAAGGGTTTCAAACAGCGCCCTAAACCCCCGTCAGGTCCCGTGTGTGTGGGCGCAGCTAGGCGGGAGGAGATGGAGCCCTCGCCGGCTAAGGGTAAATCGCAGGGTCGCCTTCTGGTGTCCACCAGCCTGGACGCCAAAGATGAGCTGGAGGAGGTAGGGATCGACTCGTTCCCTTCGGCCGTCAACATACGTGTCAACACGTCCTTTATAGCACACATTTGCGAAGAAAAACATGGGCAAAACTAAGTACAATAACAAAAGGACGAGCAGAATGGAGAAGTTAACACTATCAGACTTGTAGGACAGGGCTAATAGTTGCAGGGATGGCTTTTGTAGTCTTTCATTATCTTATTTGTTGATTCAAATATAAAGGAAGGAGTTAAGGCAGCGGTGTAAACATGTTGTGTCCTGAACGTTCAGTGATGTTATCATGTCATACATGTACTAAATGACAGCTGATGGTGTCAGTGACTCTCCATCTGCTGAGGAAGGTATTAAAAATTGATGCAGTCATGCCTTTAATTGAGATTAGACTATGCATGAACTGTTATTGGGATCTGCAGTGTTACTGTTGTTATTATTATGACTTATTGTTATTGTTTTTTGGCTTGGTATTTATGCATGTATCCATATTTCCCTCTACTCACCTGTGTGTGTGTGTGTGTGTTTCAGCGCCTGGAGAGGTGTGTGAGCATCACCACATCTATAACCAATGGACTGTCAGAGCGGGAAGCCAATGATGCTCTCACTGCTCATGTGAGTGTTCATCAGTTACACCCATTTACGATAACACATCAGGAATCACAAATCATAAAAACTTGGACACAGAGCAGAATTTTTTATGTACTGATATTACAGGCCTGGAAAAATAATGTAAATTAGAAAAATGATAAAGAAGACTTTAATATGGAATTGGCTTGTTAATGGCCTATATATTGTTCTTTGTGAGCGCTTGTGTAGACAACACCATGTCCACACAACTTCAAGATATGCGTTTACTGTTGTTGTGGCATGGCATTAAACTATAAATATAAATAATAATTGATTGTTATTGTTGATGTTTGTATGCTAAATATGGTCATTTAAATCTATCGCTTGATATAAACATATGATGTGTTTTTAAATGTATTTTTAAAATGTACATTTTTAAGTTATTAAAAAAATTCTGCCTGTTATCATTCAGCTGTAAATGAATAAAAATGTACTGGTCAAAACGTGTAGGAACCCTGTTTTCCTACATGTATAATTTATGTGAACAAGAAATTAGGCTCTTCTTTGCTATTCATAATGTGGAGGTCCAGAATTTTGTACTTTTAAGAAATGCAAATTAAAGCATAAATATGCTTTGTGTATTGGAAATAAAGCAGATGGCAGAAAGGTTAGGTTGTGGCACATACTAGAAATTAACAGATTAGTTACTACATAAAAAAAAGTGTATTTATGCTCACCAAGACTGTATTTGTTTTGATTAAACATTTGATTAAAAACAGTAATATTGTAAAATATTATTACAATTTAAAATTACTCTTTTCTATTTGAATACATTTTAAAATGTAATTTATTCCTGTGATCAAAGCTGAATTTTTAGCATCATTACCCCAGTTATCCTTCAGAATTCATTCAAATGTGCAGTTTTGCTGCTTAATAAACATTTTTTTATCAGACAGAAGAACAACATGACATTTAGCCAAGGCTTTCTGGCTGCTGGTTAAAGCATGATGAATTGTTGTGCTCGTGAGGTACATGGGATCGAATCTGGCTTGCAATTACCTGATCCAGTCTCGTCTTCAGCATTTCATTCATGACAAGCTTGAAATTTGTGATTGATAAAATAAAATTCAAAACCAATTTGATGATGATGTTCAATGGGAATGTGTGTGTTCAGGTGTGTAAAGGTCCACAACAGCATGAGGAGGTGTGTCTGGGTCTCTTTGCACTTCTGCTCATGGAGCAACCACAAGCACAGAGGGTATGTTAATGCTTCGTACATGAGATCCTATTCAATGACATGCATGCATACCACAGATAGCTCTTCTACTCACACTGTTCTCCCAGAATCCCACCGTTAACATAATATTGTGTCCTGCAGTGCTACAGAGACCTTACGTTGGTAAATCGGGACGGTATGAATGTGGTGCTCATCAAAATCAACCAGATCCTTATGGAGAAGTTCCTCAAGCTTCAGGACGTTTGCCGTACACAGGTGGGCTCCAGTCGGATGTCGTTTAACAACACTGAAATTAAAAACTGTACACCGGTGACATCTAGTTTGTGTGTGTGTGGGCAGCTGGTGTGGTTGGTCAGAGAGCTGGTGAAGAGCGGAGTCATTGGAGCAGATGGGGTTCTCATGACGCTCATGAAACAGATCGCTGGTGCGTTCATACACAGATGCAAACCATGCTACATTTACAGTGTACCCCTGCTGTATCATGTGTCTAACTTGCGTCAATCTGCAGGGGGAGACATCTCCAACAAAAACCTGTGGCTGGCAGAGAACGTGTTGGACATCTTAGTGGAGCAGAGGTGAGAAGCAGCATGCAGTGTGACTGTTGCACTGTAGGCGATAACTACGTCCACGCAAATAGACCAGCGTGAGTTTATTGGCTGCTTTGTGAATGTGTTTGTGTGATGGACAGAGAGTGGGTGCTGAAAAGCGGGATGTTGGTGGCCATGTCTGTGTACACGTACCTGAGGCTCATAGTGGACCATGGGACGTCAAACCTGCTGCCCCTCAGACAGAGAGAGGTTGACTTCTGCATCGGTCTGCTCAGAGAGAGGGTGAGTACTGGAAACACTTCTTTTGTTTGTGTGTGTGTGCACTTTTAATTACATAAAGTACAAGGCTAAAGTATTTTATGGGTTTTGTATCTATGAAAATCATTTAACCCTATAAAGCTGTATAATACTAGCCTGGCTTCCTCGACTTTAAAGCTCATAGGAGCTTAGTCTAACCAAGTTACCTTACTACACGCTCTCTGTGAGGCAGGCTTAACCTGCGTCCATCAGATGCCTCTTTATACTACTGGATGAATCTACAACCGATCAGAGCACTCATTCCGATGCCGTACAGTATGTGTAGCGACAGAACCTGAAGCCACCGTAACCAGTTGTAGCTAGCTTCATCAAAGCAGTAGGAAAATGTCTTGCTTACTTTAATTACTTCTGCTCCGTTTTCAAAGAAAACCTGTCTTGAAAATTTCTCAAAACAGCTGCAACAGCAGAGTCGAACGATTGTTGCTGCTCGGTACACGCCATGTTTGAAAACCGCTACGGTTTCTAAAACGGCAGCTTTGCCAGACTAGCTTTGCTCGTGAAATAGAATCTAGCATCATAGGAAGTATGGGCGGGCCCAGGTTAGTATAATACTTGATACGCAAATTACTATGTCAATTATTAACTTGATAAACTCATGAAAAACCTATTGTACACAATCTACTGCATCATGATAGTTCAAACTTCTTTTTTTTATGAAGTAGGTAAATGTAAGAAACACTTCTATATTGTTCATAATATTTCAAGATCACTTACAGGACTGAAGCAACGTAAATTTACTTGATAATTCTTACAATGTTAATTTGTTTATCTCTCAATCATAATTGTATTTCATCAGTATATTTTGACCCCCACAATGAAAACTACAGCACTAAGACAAAGAAATGTCCTCTTTCTTTTGGCCATATAGACATTAGCAATGTTGTATGAGAATGATTTATGATGCAAAACACGTGCAGTTTTTCTTTTGTCTAAACGTTTTTAACACTTGTCTAAATACAGTTTTGTTCATTTTTTTTTAAATTAAATTTTCACTATGAATATATTAAGTTTTACAGGCTTAAAACTTTGCATGCCATGATGTTCCTCATGGATTGCCTTATTGCATCGTCTTGATTCAAAACTTTAAATCTGGACCACAGCTTTTCTTCATACTAAAAACCAAAAGAAAAAAGGAATGAAGCGAAGGATAAATACTTTTTATTTAGAGCGACCCACCAGAGACTCATTTCAAGTGCGCTCGCCCTGGAGCTGGTAGAGGTGAAGTGTCTCGCTCAAGGGCACTAAAGCAGGATTTTGATGTCTCTATCTGGGTCAGCAGTTCCCAAGAGAGCACTTGGGATTTAACTTGTGACTTGAGCTTGAACCAGCTGTGATTAAATTAGGCTGCCAGCAATTATTCAGCAGACTCCATGAAATAGAAATTGACTGTACGTACCTTATGTAAATGGACTTTTTGTGCACTGGGGCATCAACTAACTATTTAAATCTATAATAAACCCTGCTGTTCAAAAGTTTAGGGTCAGTAAGTTTTTTTTTTTTTAATGCCCAAAGAGGCTGTATGTATTTTTCAAAACTACATTAACGCTAATTTTGTGGGGGGAAAAAATTAAAGTAAATGCTTTCTATGTGAATGTATTATAAAATGTATTTTATTCCAGTGTTGCAAAGCTGCATCATTATTTCAGTCTTCAGTGTCACATGATCCTTCAGAAACCATTGTAATATGCTGACTTGCAATTCAAGAAGTTGTTGCCTAATATTTTTGTGGAGATCATGATACAATTTTACTAGATTCTTTGACTAATAGAAGGTTCAAAAGAACAGTATTTATTTGAAAAATTCTAATGCATAAAACGGTCTCTGTTTTAACAGTTCATGGAGTGTTTTATCATGGGGAGGGATCTGGTCAGACTCTTACAGAATGTGGCTCGTATTCCTGAATTGGAGTTGCTGTGGAGAGACTTGCTGCACAATCCTCAGACCCTCAGCCCACAGTTCACAGGTGTGTAGGAGGGAATTTCCACAGTAATGCATCAGTTTTGGACATTAAAGGGGTTATATGATGTTGCTAAAATGAACGTTATTTGTGTGTTTGCTGTAATGTAATGTTTATGCGGTTTAAGGTTCAAAAAACATTCTTTTTCAAATACTGTACATTATTGTTTCTCCTCCAAGCCCCTCCTCCTGAAACAGGTCGATTTGTACAAATCTGTTCGCTCTAAAAAAAAAAAATAAAAAGTGAGGCATGCTCTGATTGCCCAGTTATCCAGTGTGTTGTGATTGGCTGAATACCTCAAGCATATGACAGAAATGTTACTGCCCTTATCATAACGGGATGCCGTGTCCCAGCTCCATGACACAAAAAGAATAAAAGCCATTACAAATGAGCTTTTGTTGCATCCGGTGGGGACATAAATACTGATTATCACGACTGTCACATTGCATTGCACCTCGTAAACGTGACCTCGTAAAAATGTTTGCATTTGTGATCGGAGAAACAATAAGCAACAAGAAGTGTGGACAAGTCATAACTTTTTTATTTTTGAGGTTTTGAGACTTTAGTGTTTGCAAATTTAGGGATCTTATCCATGCACAGCTTGTAACACTCCACAGAGAAAGGAAAAAATTTAAATCACATCATATGACCCCTTTTAATAGTATGCAAAGTAAAATCTGTATTGGTCTGTTGCGCCTTCCTGCTCCAGGTATATTGCAGCTCCTCACCTCAAGGACCTCACGCAAGTTTCTGGCCTGTCGACTCACCCCTGACATGGAGACCAAGCTGCTATTCATGACCTCACGGGTAAATGCACACAAACAATGACTAATGACACTGAAACCACAATTTGTTTATAAATTGAAAGGCAAACACTTGTGTTCTTCCTGGCTGCAGGTTCGGTTTGGCCAGCAGAAGCGCTATCAGGACTGGTTTCAGCGGCAGTATCTGTCCACAGCCGAAAGCCAATCGCTGCGCTGTGACCTCATTCGCTACATATGCGGTGTGGTTCATCCGTCCAATGAAGTGCTGAGTTCTGATATTCTACCACGCTGGGCGATCATTGGATGGCTCCTGACTACCTGCACGGTAAGTAAATACTAAAAAACTTTGACTTTTGCTATATGTCATTTTGGATTTCATATCAATCCGTCTCTCTCTGCAGTCTAATGTTGCTGCATCTAATGCCAAACTGGCCTTGTTCTACGACTGGCTGTTCTTCAACCCTGAGAAAGACAGCATCATGAACATTGGTAAGAGGCAGGAAGCCATTATAATGCCATTTAGGTTTGACTTTGTAAACAGACATGTACAAACCACATGCTTTGCTTTCACCCAGTCACTGATGCTCTGCTTTATTTTCTTTTGATATCTCTCTCTTTCGGACTATTGTTTTTTTTAGAGCCAGCCATTTTGGTGATGCATCACTCCATGAAACCACATCCTGCTATAACAGCCACGCTACTGGACTTTATGTGTCGGGTGAGAAACACTTTCTCAGTTCTTACTGTGTCTAACAGCTTGTTCATTTTATATACATTATTGTTAGTAATGGACATAACAATAGAATTTACCAAAAGCATGCTTTTTTAAATCGTATGCAATTTTAAAACGACATCAAATCAAAATATAATGCATGTATAATTGAGTTTATGTATTAACATGTAATTAGCAAAAATACAACCGTTTTTAGGTTCATGTTTGCTCAGGGTTATTGAAAAATCATAAGAGGAGTTTACTGAAGATGTTCTGTGTGTTGTGAATTCTAGTCTTGGTTTCAACTCTTGGGTTAACCTGCTATTTTATTCCACTTCAGATCATCCCAAACTTTTTTCCTCCTCTTGAGGGTCAAGTGCGGCAGGGCGTCTTCAACTCTCTCAACTTCATCATGGAGAAGAGAGTTCTGGCGTGAGTTTTACACACACACCCCCTCATTAGAATGTTCCTATAAAGATACTTCTGTTTTCAATATTATGATCCCTACTCTCTTGCTCTCTCAGACACCTAGCACCTCTGTTTGACAACCCTAAACTGGACCGTGAGCTGCGCTCTATGCTGCGAGACCGCTTCCCAGAGTTCTGCAATTCCCCATCGCCGCCCACTGAAGGTCAGAGCTCCACACCACTGATTCATTGCCAGTCATGTCAAAAACAAAAGTTGCCAGCCACCGCCAGCATTTTTGATGATTTTCACCTAAATTTGTCGGCCTACAGAGTATTTTCCGGTATGCGTATATGAACATATCATATCTCTGCAAGCCTTTCATCAAAAAAATAAAAAATAAAATAAAACCGTTATATGGACAAAAAACTGAGAAAAATGCATTTTTATGAAAGTAGTGCATTTTTAACAAATTACTCCATTTTCAAGCAAAATACGTTCAGATATTATATTCTTTCACCTGTAAATAATTATATGAATGATTAAAATTGCATTCAGTAAACAGAACAAACACACAAACAAACAGGCAAACAGTCACACAAGCGTTTATGCACACGCAAACAGTTTAGGCTACATACATGCATATGTACCTATATATATATATATACACATATTCTATTTATATATAGATCATATTCATATCACTGGGTTATTGATCGATCCACAAATATGGTTCTCAAGATTTCTGACTCTTTGTCAAGGACTATATTTGAAGGCCCTAAAGGCCACCTTTTGGTAATAAAGGCAAAGTAGCTCAGTTTTAAACTGATCTAGTTTCAGAAAATGTAAAATTAAACTAATTAATATAAATTAAAAATTTTAACAGCATTTTTTTGGCAGTAACATATTTTAAACCTTGATGTTACTAGTAATGTTCATATTCATTATAAAAATAAAACATTTCTCAACCTGGACAAGTTATGGAAATTATATTTTTAATTCCATATCCTGTTTTTTATTGTTTGTTTGTTTATTATTGTTGGTTTAAATATTAAATCTTTTTTAATGAGGGGTTGTGGGGACACTTAGTTGAGATCCACTAGTGTAGTATGAAACGGAAATATTAAAATTAAGATCCAGCAAGGATTATAACCTTAAGTTGATCTCTAAAGTCAGTGAATGAAATTTTGCTCTAGTTATTTATTATTTATTTTCTGTACTTTTTGTAGTAAAAATGGAGGAATCTGTTCCTTTGGAGATGGACAATCATGTGCTTGATAAGGAGGATGGTTGCTATGACAACACAGATGCTACCTTCAGCGATGATGAGGAAGAATTGAACAACAAGGGTAAGATGCTTGCAGTAATGGCAGATTGAGTTGAGGCCTTCAGATCAACCAATTATGGCTCGGCTTCACAGTGTAACTTCAGCTGGGATGGAGCTTGTGTTCTTTGCTTTAGTATTCAGTCATGACAGAATCTAGACCAGTGGCTCTGGCTCAAAATGATGCCTATGACCCACTTCTGTATTTCAGTTCACATTAGTACCATCATGATTTGAATCCTTGTTTATCTTAAGGTAAAAAACGAGAGTTCAGGTTCCATCAGCTTAAGGAAACCTACATTGATGAGCCTGCTGACATCACACCCTTTGTGGACCAATTGGACGAGGCACTTAAAGAAAAGGTTCTACAGCTGCAGAAAGGAAGGTGAGACACGTGATTAATAACATGTATTACAGTTATATTAAGATCTCAATTGCATGAGTCTCAATTTGTGCGATTCTTCCTCTCTCAGTGATGCAGAAACGCATTGTGAAGTCATGCAGGAAATTGTGGATCTTATTTTAGAGGTGAGCTTTGCCCAGGGTGAAAATTTCTATCAGAGCTTTAAATACAGTTGATGATACACACTTTTTTTTAAATTATTTGTCCTCTTTCAGGAGGATTTTGACTCTGAGCAGATGTCCACTCTAGCTTCCTGTCTGGCTGAACTGTTTAAGAGTCACTTCAGGGGAGATGTGTTGCCGGAGGAGATCACCGAAGAGTATGTTTTTCTCTCTCTCTCTCTTTCTCTTTCAGGTCTGTTTGCACATTGCATTGTGGTTAGCACTAGATATGTTTTTTTGTTTCCAGCCTGCACTGCTTCCCCTCCATATTTTCCAACCACTATTGTTAATTTTCCTTTATTAAAAGGCTGATGGGTTTCTCTGTGTGTACAGGTCTTTGGAGGAGTCCGTGTGTAAGCCGTTGTGTCTGATCTTCAGGAACTTGTGTCAAATGCAGGAAGACAACAGTGGTTTCTCTGTTCTGCTGGACCTGCTCGCCGAGCTCTACCAGAAA
>JAUMHR010000076.1:4593183-4605185 GCA_032361145.1 Enteromius fasciolatus
TGTATGTATCTATGTATAGGTTGTACTGTTTATAGGGGCTAAATAGAGATTGATCTGAGCATCTAATATTCTTCAGAAATTTATAGATGTATGATGGTTTTTGTTCAGGTGGACTGCACTGATAATACAGAGACCTGCAAACGCTATGGGGTCACTGGATACCCAACCCTCAAAATATTTAGGAACGGACAGGAATCATCTTCATATGATGGGCCACGCTCAGCTGGTATGTTTTAAAATTGGTGGCATAAAAACAATAGCAAATCTGCTGGTGATGTCATTGTATTATTTCCAAACAGAGGGAATCGTGAGTTATATGAAGAAACAGGCCGGGCCCGATTCTGTGCCTTTGCATAGTGAGCATGACCTGGAGAACTTTATCAACAACTTCGATGCCAGCATAGTTGGTAAGTGCTTTTTATTGTTACTGAAATATGTTTAATATTTTTGTTCTAAACATCTAATGCAAAATTAATTGTAAGATTTTGAGTTATATCAATTTTAATGCGTGTATGCTGTATATTTGTATTAATAGATGGAACGTTTGTGTTTTATTAGTAAAGTAACATCATTGTTTTTCTTTGGTCCGTCCATCTCTCAGGGTTTTTTTCAGGGACTGACAGTTCTCAACTCTCTGAGTTTCTTAAAGGAGCCAGTTTAATGAGGGAGAGTTTCCGCTTTGCTCACACCACAGACCTAGAGCTCGGAAAGAAATATGACGTCAAATATGAGTAAGTGGGTCTAAGCTAGTGGGTCTTAGTTAGGATAGCAGAATAAATAGGCTTATCCATATTAAACATGAAAACACTTGCTGTTGATGTCAAATTCATCTCTGATGTTTGGTAGAAGCTCACTACAACTTAGTGAGCTTACGACTTCAGCATTAAGTTAAGCCAGCGTGGTTGTAATGATGCAGAACATACAGCTCTGATCACAGTATATATATGTTTATATATTACATTTATTTTTATAGAATATAAATGTATAAACAATATGTGTGTGTGTGTTTGTATGTAAATAATAAATATAAGCAACACACATATAAATATATTGTGTAAACAAAAGCTTTTATCACGTTGGTCACAAGCACTTTCATAAAGGTACACACAGAGCTCATCGAAATCATTTTTAAAAGAATCAAATGGGTTAATATGGATTAAGATGACAAAATATGAATTTTCGCGCAACATTGGTATCACAAACAACTCCAGATTAAAGAACCCATTGAGAACCATTAATATTGACTGTAGCTGGGTGTTCAGGATGAAATGTTTCTATTAAAAATATATTAAAATCTGCAAACCCTTTGCCTGCAGGTCTGTGCTTCTGTTCCGCCCCCCCAGACTGAACAGTAAGTTTGAGGAGAGCGTGGTTCACCACACAGCAGCCCTGTCCATCACAGGCCTGCGCCGCTTCATCAGAGACAACATGTGAGCCGATGCTGACACTACACACACCGTCACATCACACACACACAGAGCACATGCTAAGATCATTGCTTGTAATCTGTAGTTTTGGACTCTGTCCTCACCTGACCAAAGAGAATAAGGATTCATTGAGGAAGAGGGATTTATTGACAGCCTACTACGACTTGGATTATCTTCGCAATCCTAAAGGCTCCAACTACTGGAGAAACAGGTAAGTCATTTAAAACCAGTGAGTGAATGTGTGTTATGAAGTTATAGAGTACATACCTCTCTTTCTTCGTTTAGAGTACTGAAGGTAGCGTCCAGGTTCAGTTCTCAAGGCTTGTTGTTATCTGTGGCGAACCGTGATGACTTTCTGGAAGAGCTGGAAGATGAGTTTGGTCTGGGAGCTTCCGACTCAACTGAGCTGCCGTTTGTCACCATCAGGACACGAACAGGAAACAAATACACCATGAGAGAGGAGTTCACGTGAGTTCTGAGAGTTTTAAGAAAGAGATTAAACATGATTTAAGTTTGAAATTCATTGAGTAAGTAGGGCATAGAGTTTGGAAATCTAGAATCAAATCCTTTTTTTAGGTTGCGAAAATGGGTTCAGGACATTGATTAAAAAATATTGATTCGTCCCGTATTAAAACTAGTAAACCTTGAGTGAATCATTCCATTTATTAATCCTATTTAAACATTTTTGGTTTTGGTTTTGATTTTTCCAAAATCACGCAGCTCTATTTTGCACACAAACAGCTCTTGATTATGTCCAATTCTTATGTAGCCTGCTGATTTTTGTTGATAATATTTAGCTGCAATTAAAGGTTTTGCCAAAAAAATTACACTGAATAAATATTTTTGATATCTAAATGTTTGATTCAGTAAGAAGAATCAGGATTGGAAAAAAAGGACTTGATCAAATTCAAAGAAATATTATATATTTCTTATGTACTATTATAATTATTCCACAAAATAAAATCAGATGCATTACCTCGAATGTTCTGTTTAGAAATGTTCAGATTTAATTTGTTCACATAAAACAAAACAGCAAAAAAAAAATTATCAAAAATAATTGTGATAAATAAAAAATGTTTCTTGAGCAACAAATCAGCATATTAGAATGATTTCTGAAGGATCATGTAGCACTGAAGACTGCAGAGAATTCAGCTTTGATTTTACAATACATAAAAATAGATCTCAGTCACATTTCACTGTATATGTGATCAAATGAATTCAGGCTTGCTAACTTTCTTTAAAACCGACCGTAAACAGAGGGGTTCAACACACATTAATAAGACTGGTATCCAAATATTGTTTGAATACAATAAGTCGTCTTTATTTGGCTATGTCCCATGATATAAATCAACACATTAAAAGCTTCACTGATGTGATTTTAACTGTAACTGTGGTCCCTCTTCAGACGAGATGGCAAGTCTTTAGAGAATTTTCTGGAAGACTATTTTGCTGGGCGACTGAAGCGTTACACCAAATCAGAGCCTGTGCCTGCCAAAAACAATGGAGCCGTCAAGGTTAGTGAGGCACGCCGTGTGTTTAAACGAGCCTGATTGTTGCATTTGGCCTTCATTAACAGTCTCACATCAAGTGTTAACAGAAGTCGCTGTCTGTGGTCAGGTGGTTGTGGCAGATACGTTTGAAGAGATCGTCAATGACCCAGAGAAAGATGTGCTCATTGAGTTTTATGCTCCGTGGTGTGGCCACTGTAAAAAACTGGAGCCCAAATATACAGATCTCGGAGAACAGGTGAGATTTACATGACATCAGTGTGTCTTCATCTAATCTCTGAATGACTTCTCATCCTGTGTTTCTGTTTTTTTACGGTATTTCTCAGTTATACGGTGACCCCCATATTGTAATCGCCAAGATGGATGCAACTGCCAATGATGTCCCGCAAGGCTATGACGTGCAAGGGTATTCTCTTATAGCCTGGGCCCGCCCATACTTCCTTTAACACTACATTCATTTCGCGAGCAAAGTTAGTCTGGCCAAGCAAGTATGTAACACTATCTTTAACAGGAATGTTACAGATACTTGTTCAATCATTATCTTTAACAGCCATTAGTTAACACTTACTAACATTGAGATAGAGTCCAGAGGCGCTAGAAAACTTATTGATAACATCAACTGCAACTGGAATTTGGTCACTATTTTTCAAAAAAAGGGTTGTATCATCGGACACAAATATAGAGGCAATTAGTTTATAATCATTATTTAAAAGATTAATTGGTCGCCAATTATCAATAAGGGTCAAATCCTTTTTAGGCTTAGGAATAAGGGTAATTAATTAACCCCTGATTTTAGACCACCCAGGTTAGACCATCAGTTCCAGGAGACTTATTATTTTTTTAAGTTATGAATTGAATTATTTCTTCTAGACTAATACGTTGGTCACACATATATTTTTCTAAGTTGTCTATTTTTTTAATCTCAACCACTGACTTTAAGAAATCATCTGAGGCTTTAGCATCATATTGTGATGCATATAGTTTACGGTAAAAAGTGGAGCAAAACTCTGAAATCTCTTTAGGGTCCTTGGATATCTTATTATTAATCTTCAACTGATGAATAGAATTTAAATTAGCCTGATTATTTTCTAGCCTAAAGAAGTAGGAAGTATTTTGCTCACCTTCCTCCAACCATCTTTTCCTAGACCTTATAAAGGCTCCTCCGGCTTTCTTTTTATAGGTATTGTCTAATTTGTTTTGTAATTCTACCATATTTGTTTTATCTGTATCTGACAAGCTATCAGAACCTTTATTGAGGAGTGAAGTAATTTCAAATATAACTTTGTTTTCCTGTTCTTTATGAATTTTAGCAAGATGACTGCCAATATGTCTTAAATATTTAGAAGCTTCAAATGTAAAAAGTTCCCAATTAATGCAACATAATTTTTCTGCATTCTTAGAGCCTTCTTAAAGAAATGTTACGGTGTCTTCAGGTTCCGTCGCTACGCATACTGTACGTCATCGGAATGAGTGGTCTGATTGGTTGTAGATTCGTCCAGTAGTATACAGAGGCATCTGATGGACGCAGGTTAAGCCCGCCGTAGTAAGGTAGCTTGGCCAGACTAAGCTCCTATGAGCTTTATAGTTGCGGAAGCCAGGCTAATTCTCTTGCTCATCAAATACGTCGTAGTGATTTTAGCTAGCCATTGTTAATGTTTTGTTATTCTTTTGCAGGTTTCCTACAATATACTTTGCCGCAGCTGGCCGGAAAGATGAGCCAAAACGATATGAGGTGATTGTTTGTTTCTCATCACTTTATATATCAACTACCATACTTTATATTTGTCATTGCAAATATTAATTCTTTGTATTTTGGTTGTTTTATTTCAGGGAGCCCGTGAAGTGAAGGATTTCATCAGCTTCCTGAAGCGCGAGGCATCTAAACCTCTTGTTCTGAATGGAGTCAAGGAAGAGCTGTAAACGTTTAAAGAGGAAATTGCTGAGTGCATTCTGCGGGATTCAGCCATACATATCACCGTATAAAATAAATTGGCAACAATCAATAACATTAAACCAGTTCAATTTTTACAGAGATCCAGGGCCTCATTTATAAAGCGTTTGCAGAAACCATCCAAAATTTGATTTAACGATCATCTCTCAAACATGCGTGCATGCGATTTATAGAATGAACGTATGCACAGAAAGTGCACTTATGCATCTCTTTCAGATGTGAAAGCTGTGAATCACAAATGATCTTGCATGCAGCTGAATAGTTTAAGCGCTCTGTCTTGTAAATGACTCCTAATTAATGTCATTAACATATAAAAGAACAGCTTACTTTTCCAAAAACCTGCAGTACTCCAAGGTGCGATGCTAAGTGCTTTTTCACGTCTTTGTTTTTACAAATATGGATTTAAGCGTACATACACAAGATCAAATATGTTCTTATGCACATTATAAATGAGGCCCCCAATATATATATTGTCCACATGATAGAAAATAGTGCAGCTTGCTGCTTACGTTGTGGAGTCTTGTTTTGTTTAATCATTTTGTTCTTTGTTGCATGAGCTTCATTGATCTGTTCTTTACTGTTACAGATGTCGGTCTGTCCATTAGTTATTGTTGTTCAACATATACATAAATACCAATATTCATGCCCTTTATGGATGAGAAACACTAATCCGATTTCATGCAGTAGATGGACAGCAATTGGTTTCAAGCACAATTTGTGTTTATCAGCATAAGGAGCCATTATCAATTATTGTTTGCAATTTCTTGCCCTGATTTGCTAATGAAATGATTGAAAGAAAATTCACCTTTTAACCCAAAGTTGAATATGTAATGTTAATTTATTATTTGAGTTTGAGTGTGAAATGAATGCAGTTAACACGGTGAATGTGGTCTTGTCACGTCAGCATTTTCTTCTACATGTCTTTGTTTAGTATGTAGGTAGTTTGTTTTGTTTATCAGCAAGAGGTCCTCACTGATGAGCAGAAAATGCTGGTTTATTAAAATAATTGATTTTGGTCAGCTGTTTCATGTTTAAATGTTTGAGAACTTAATTTGCTATGGTGTGCAATATTTGCAATTGAACGAGCACTAAGGCAAGCTCCAAAATGAACCATAAAAGTTGGCCATGTGACTTGATATAAAGCTGCCTTCATGTCGCAATTCGGAGATGACAACACGTGACATTCTACTTTATCTAAATGACGTATTTCTATAATAACGTCAGTGCCCTCCCGTGCTACTGAACTCGTAATTACATTTTTATTTGGACCGTCAGTGACATTTTCCACGTGATCGGTGACAGGCTCAATTTGGCGCTACTTGTGCTGCGTTTACGTCATGTCGTAATGACTAAGATGAGGACATGTGAGTCGACAACGTGGAAAGCTATGAGTAAAACGTTACATGTTCCTCTCTGAATTACGGTCATTACAACATGGCGTGAAGGCAGCATTATACCAAAGGTATGGAAAGCAGCCTGTATGAAAATGAGCGGCAAGTCATTATGAGTTAATACATACATACATACACACCTCAGAGACATGTAGGACTCTCACACAACTTAGGAAAAGACATTTATTGTGAATTCTGAACCCTGGTTCCTCAACAGCTGTAAAGGAAAAAAACAAATCAACAGGATTAACAAAAAAAAGAAAAGAAAAACAAAACATCCAATGCATTCAAACAGATTTTTTAATATTCTACTCTTTAAGCCTCTACCAGAAACACTTTAACACCAGAGAAGAAAAACCTGGGCCCATACCAAACATAAAAAACAGCCTAATTGTGGTTCTGTGGTAAATTAGTAAAATTCTCTCTGAAGTAATCTTGACACCGGAGGAACTTAGCAGATTGGCGTCGATCAGACAAGGAGTGCAGGATTAAAGATTAAAACAAAACACTGTGTCTAATTAAGACGGAGTTTCCTGATTGCATTCGTGTCTTCCCATTTCTGGTCTTTTCTAATACATGCACTGAAAGCTTGCAGTCCGTCAACAAAGAACAGTCAGAGACGATCCCAGCTATATTACTCTGAGCTTAAAACAAATCCAAAACATACTGCCTTTTTCATGCAACAGCCGTTTTAAACTAGGCCAAATATCTGGTTGCACGGAGGAGGGGACTGAACGACGATATATCTGCAGTCTACTTTCATCTTCCACCATACATCACATCATGAACTAATAAGACAAGTCGATTCATGATGCTCTTGTACATGAACTTAACCTTAGGGAACTAAAACAAACAAGACCAGAGAGTGAGCAGAGCCGTCCTACAGGTATCTATCTTTAATAATAACTTTATTTTCTACGTGGAGGTTAAGAACTGAAATTGTTTTCACAAGGAACACCCCGTTTTCTGTACAGTGTTTCAGAGGTAAGGGTTTTGTTTCTCCCCAGAGTGTTGTGTAGTCTCACTCTCTCCATATTTAAACCTTCGTCTTGGTTGAATCTAAAATTTTTGGAGAAGAGCGAGGCCATGCCGACAGACACACAACCCACCCCATCCCGCCCCCGTCCCGCTCAGCTCAGGTTATTAGCGGATCGCTTTGACGGGACTCTTGAAGCTGGAGGCTGCCTGCAGCTGTAGCTGGTAAGCCATCGGGTGAATCTTGAAACCATAGAGCCTGGAAGAGGAAAATGACAGCTTTGAGAAACTTCATTTTAGAGATGTGAGAAAATCCATTTACATACAGCAGCAGGTGACCTCCACGTAAAGGAAAGACAAACCTGGGCACAAACTGGTTGGCAGGCCTTTTTGGCCGGTACTCGGGATGCACCATAAAGAGCATGTGGGGGAAACCAGTGCCAAAATAGGCTCCATCGGTGTGATGGTGCCTAGACGACTTAGGCGTGTACACATCCATACACTTAGGGCAGTAGAGCTTTACCATGGCCTCGCCAGGAATGTCAGAGAGCCCTGGATACAAAAACACACTAGACTCACTCACTCAAACTCACACGGAGTTCACATGAATTGTACCTCACCTTGTAATGCTCATTTCTATCAGACCAAAATAACTCGCTTTCATCTTGTTCCACCTCTGTATGAGTTTCTTTCTTCTACAGAGTAACTAAACAGTTGCTGGTCTACGTTTACTAACATAGTATTTTTTCCTCTCCATTACCATGTTAGTAAATGGGGACAAGAACCTGTTAGGTTACCCTATATATTTGATTTACGGAGCTTCAAAATCATGGCCGCTATCCACAAGCATTATCAAGTTTGGAAGAGCCAAAATACATTTTTAAAAAACCTCAGACTGTGTTCGTCTGTTTTGGGTGAACTATTCCTTTAAGCATGAACTGATCATCACATCTAGATTCTTACCTCTTAATGCCAAGTTCACCCAGCATGAAAACACATTAACCTGCTCTCTTTTGGTTTATCAAGTACGATATTACATTTTGAATGATATTATGCTTTAAACCACTAAACATTGCCAGTCTACTGGTCTGCATGTAAACCAGGACAGCGGGTTATTTAAATAAGCTGATTTTTATCTATTTTAGTGCATGTAAATGTGCTCAGTGCCAACATGAGATCAGTTGATGAGCTCATCAAATTGAGATCAACTGATTCAAAAGAAAAGACTTTCAACTGATACCAATCAATACCAGCATGCCTAATTTTTCAAAAAATAAAACAAATAATATTTAAAGCAAAACAAATGGGACACCCACCAATGGGCAGCATTGGCTGATTCTCACAATAAACACGAGGACAATAGCCAAAATCTCCCTGCTGGTACTTCTCCAGCTGCAAGAGAAAACAACAACATCATACGCATAAAGCTGAAAAAAAATTGTCCTTTAATAAAATCATTAAAAAGACTAGATGACCCAGGGATAACGTACCATCTGGGCAATGCCACGGTTAGTGAGGATATAGCGAGCATGGATCAGTCCATACAGCATCTCAGCAGCCTGCTCAATCAGGTCACTTTGGTTAGGATTGTCCTCCAGCTCCTCATCTGATACAAACACAAATAACATCACATTTAAAGTCAGCATGACACAGAAATGTGATTACATCTTTTTTCCCTAATGTCTGAGCGAAACGCATTCAACAAACAAATGAGAAAAACAGAGCGGGTCTTCTCAATCATGAATGGATTGGATGTGACAAATTACAGGATGGGAGGGACTCACAGATAATAATAAATCGTAACATTCCCTAAATAAAAAAAAAGTGTCAATTTTGATGCCATGGTAACTTTAAACAGTGAAACGCAGGTCTACTGTGTTTGTACTAAGTGTTCCATTTAGGAGCAAATGCATTTAAATAAGGCAAATCAAACTAGGTTACAATATGCTTTTTTTCCTGGGAAATATTTAGCTAAATACTAGAAAAAAAACCTTAAGTAGATAATTATGGGCATAAACCGTCTTAACTTTGGTTCAAGACATTAAACAGATGAAGAGAGAATTAATCTACTCTCTGCAAGAAAGATACATGAATTTGGTATAAAAAAAAAAAATGGCAGGACGTAATGGACGGCCCAATCCAATCCCAATTCTACCCCTTACCCCTACACTCCCCCCCCTCCTTTTGACGCGTATAGGGGTGTCTCAATTCTCTTTTGGTTGGAGGGGTAGCAAGTAGAGTACCGAGTGCAGTGCGGGACAAGATTTGCTGGGTGAATGCGGGTGCGGGCGGTAAGGTCCTCATGTTAGTGCAGGTTTTTTTTTCCATTTATTTTTTATATATATTTAAAAGGAAAGCAAGTGAAACAAATAATAGAGTAGTGTAAGAAGTAGGGTTGGGTCGATAGACGATGCCATCGTCCATCGCTGATGGCCGATAGACATCGCGATGCTCCGCCCCGCCGCAGCAGCAACAACCAGCTCGCGAAAAACACACTTAATCTATGGCGGCAAATCTATGAAATTAATAAGCGAGCGACTACTGATGCTGGCGAGTGCGGTAAATCATTTCCGCGACAGGAAATCAGATGTACATGGGAAGAAACGGGGCCGCGAGCTCATATCAAACCATATATATCTTGATGTGTCATCCGCGCGCAATTCAAGCACTCGCTTGACGTGTCATCCGATGCTAAATTGGTCGACATCGCCCAACCCTAGTAAGAAGCGGTGAAAATAAAGCTTATATGTTTACCTGCGGGCTTTTGTGGGCAGGAGCGGGACAAAACTTGAATACTGTGGGCGGGCGGGAGCGGGAGAAAATATATATTTTTACGGGACAATCTTGCGGGAGCGGAAAAAATCCACCCCGCGCAGGTCTCTAGTAGGGGCAAGGGCTAGATAGCACTCCAAACGAAGATTTTTCAGGACCTCGCTTCAAACTAAGGTCTAAGAGATATTTCGGGCAAGCAGACCCATACATGTAAGTAATTTTTGCCATTAATAAGGATTTTTGTGACAATTTATTTTTATTATATGTATATTACCATCAGTCTTGTGTTTACGGTGATGTTCTGTAAAGAAACGTTTGCAAAAACATCGAAAACATCTCTCTCTCTTTGTCTCACGTGATTTGCTGAAGACAAAAAAAAAAAAAAGACTTCATTTCAAAGGGCAAGGTGCGAGGGGTAGGCAAAGGTGTAGAAAAAAGAACTGGGATTGGGCCTAAATGATTGGAGAAATCATGCATACATCACCAGATATAAGACTGTCTTCATTTCCATAGAATTATGGCATTTTGATGAAACACTATTAGGTCAAGCATTGTTTAAAAAATGAAACCTTCACACAAAAAACATGCTTTTTAATTCAGTTCTGTCTTAAACCCATTAAAGCCTTTGTAAATCACTAACCAGGTTCCAGATCCAGGATCATGTCAAGGGCTTGTCTGTAATGGGGAACTTGCTCATTGAGCCCCGTAAGATTAAACTTGTCTTGAATGTAGTCCTCATCTACCTGTATGGAGTAAAACGAGACCATATTAATGCAGACAACAGTGCCTCAAACTTAAATATAACACTCATGCTTCAGAGTTACAAATTAAAGTGATAGGATAAAGCACACTCCATTTCTGCCACTATGAACTTCTTTATATATTAACACACAAGCTCTGCTGTCATCTTAGAAGCGTGTGCACAAGTCCGATACATATTTAAATTCTTCACTTTATTTCTATATAGTTAAACTCACATTTTACCACTCCTTGGGTCATTCTTATTTAGTTACACAATATGAGACGATCTGAAACGAATACAAACCTCACAGAAGAACTCGTTTCCCCGTAGACCACAAAACCAAGAAATCCACGACACTTCCTCTGAGCTACTCATGTTGGGAAACTAGAAAAGATTTCAGTAGAACAATATTAATATATAATCGTGAAATTAACGTTAAATAGCAGAAAAAAAAGCTGCAAAAAAGCTAAGTTGGTCTTATATAAGTGGCAATATATAACGAAAATAACAAAAGCCTATTGCTGCGTTAATGGGTTTCGGATAAGTACGTTTATTAAACATGTATCGCTTAACGTTATGTTTTCACAAACAATTGGCTGGACTGGCCTGACGCACGCTAACACAGCAAGCTAATCACTCATCACCAAGTCATTAAAACAAATATAGACAAATGCGTCTGTGTGTTAGCAAAAATAAAAACCACTGGTTAAAAAGACAGATTTGTATCTTGACAAATGTCCATTTTGTAGTTCGTGTATTTGGCTAAGGATAGATGGGTTTAGTGTGTCGCCTCTAGCTAACGCTTAAACGTAGGCCGCAGCAAACTCGCCGCCTGTATATAAAATATTTCGATTGCGGAAAGTCCTGACACATACAATTAACAACGAATTCACAGATATAGCCCATAACTGCGAACATGTCGAAACTACTAAATATCCCTGACCATTACAGCGATTTAAAGCGTTTATTCGTGTTACCTCAAGGATCTCCCGGGGTCGATGTTAGCCGCAGCGATACAACTGTACGCTGATTGGAGGCTTCCGCTCTACACACAGCACGTGATCACAAGGCAGTCACTTCCGCTCTCACAGTTCTGCGGGTCTTGTTGGAATTGTAGTCTTTATAATTAAAGGATTTTTCCCATTCGTAGTGTTCTTTTTGCCATTATCTGGAAAGCAGAGCAGGACCAAATATTCATGTAATATTATACAAAATGCTGAGCTAATCGATTAATAC
>JAUMHR010000076.1:4605285-4615499 GCA_032361145.1 Enteromius fasciolatus
CAAATAAAGTTCTTAGCAATGCATATTACTAATAAAATGTCTATTGGAACATTATTTTTATTTTATCTGTTTAAAATATATATAGTCAGTTACTTAAAAAAATCGATAATTTTGACCCATAAAGGCCCGGTTTCATAGACGGGGCTTAGCTTAAGCCAGGACTAGGCATTAGTTAAATTAAGGTATTTAAGCAACTTTTACACAAATGCCTTGTGTATGCCTAGAAAATATTACAGGTGTGCATCTTAACACAAAACAATGACACTGACATGTTTTAAGATATGTCACAGCAGGATATTTTCATCTGAGACAGCTCAAACATGCAATTTAGTCTGGGACTAGCTTAAGCATCGTCTGTGAAACTGGGGGAAAATGTATGTTGTGGCTACTGCTACAAATATACCCATGCTACTTAAGACTGACTGATTTTGTGGTCCAGGGTCACATTAAAGGTTTATGCCAAGATATGCAAAAAAACTATAGAAATTCAATTGCATGGCTGTATTTTTCCTCTTTGAACGCATATGCGGGTCAATCACAAACATTTAACAATGTTTATAGCAATAATTTTGCACATTTATATCAGTAATTATTGTAAAATGTGTGTACCTAAAACATGTAGTTGAAATCAATGAAATTATGATGGGCATGGTTTTTTAAGCATGAGAAAATTCATTTGTAGCAACTCTTAATGACACTGGGATGAAATGAAGTCAAACCACAGATCTTCCATTAAAACAAAAGATTTTTATTTAACTTTTTCTCTGTATACTTTTTATTATAATAAGACACTTCTCTGCTTGTACATTGCTCCCTTGAACTTAAAAATGGCAACAATTGTGTGTGGGAATGTAAGTTGGGGCGGACAAACTCAGATGCATACCAATATACATACATGTGTGTATATCAAGGTTCCAATAATAAGCCATAGATGCTAGGACAGCAGTAACAACCTCAGGTACCTTGGTATAGTTAGAAGTATAATACAATCTCTGAGAATTTCAAGGAATACACAATGCTATTCAGTTTTTACTCGATATTGGTACATATAATGTGACCACATCAATGGTTTAGGTTTAAGAGGGATGATAAACAGCACTGAAAGCCGATGGGAGAATGGCTTCCAACGAAAAGACTGACCAAGATGTATCTGAGGACGAAACCATGCTTGGCAAAACGTCTGCAAGAAAAGTAAAATAAACCCATTTTAGTTATTTTCCTTTGTAGCTAGGAAATATATATATTTATATATATTTATCGATTTAACTTTTTTATTCCACTGCACTTCGTTTGGATTAACATATACACACACTTGAATGTATATAATGAAAATATCCTAGATAAAATAAACATCCTAATAGTGTCAGAAAAGGTGGGCGATTGGGACTCGTGTTCGCCTTTCACAAAGCGTTCTATCCTCAAAAGAACACGTTACATGTAGAGATCAGATATAAATTCACACATACTTTTTAAATGCCCTACTCACACATACATTTCATTTGAAAGCCCTACTTATTATTTCAAAGCTATTCATTAGACCAAGGCATTCCCAGAAAACACACAAACCCCAACTTACACCAGTAGGATACAGATGCTGGTCAAAATGAGGAGGGAACAATGCTTTGATCCGTTTCTTTTTAGACGTCAAGCATTTGTGTTTTCTCAATAACCTGGGCTCAGGCTCCCTGGATGGGCAGGTTTTGTTTGACGTCAGGCATATTGCACATTGAACCAATGTCTCATTTTGTAACACTACTCAAAAAGGGCCACAGACTCCTTGGCATTGACTTGTGTCTCATTGAGATGACTGGTAAATTGGAGTTCAGTCCGAGGATGCGAGCAAAACAGCTGCTCATAGTTCTGAGACATGTTTTGGGGGACTTTGGAAATACACACTGGAAGAAGATCTTGCGTAGGTTCCTTCACAAAATAAAAAAAAAAAAGAAGAAGAAAAAAAAAAAGGGACTTTACAATGCAGAGGGTGGTCAAAGAGTGATTCTCTACACTCCCTAGAACTGGTAAGTGAATATAACAATAGCACAATACTTGCCATGTTCAATAACCTGGAACTGCAGTATGACACCTAGTCAAATAAGATGCCCAATATACAGCTATTCATTCGGAGAAAAAAACCCCCCCAAAAAAACATTGAACTATCTTTATTATAAAGGAGAGTTTGAGTTTACCGAGTTAATATAAGTGCAAGAAAATCTTTAACGGATGTTCTCAAAAAAAAAAACAAAAAAAAAAACTATTTTAATGAGGATCTGACACTAAGGCTAAGAGTCATTTGATTTGCTCACAACAGAAACAACCTTAAAACGATGGGATCCATGAAGAGGAACTTTTGAAGGACCTTCAATTAAGATCATCGTCTAATAATATTAACAAGTATAATGTGCACTATTAGACTACAATTCCATGCGGAGGCCAAACAGCTAATGAACTATTTGAAAACCCAAAGCAATGAGCAGAGAGGACCTATATAACTTAACATAAGGAAAATAATACACCACAAAAGTGGGCATTACAGTGATTTTCCAAAAAAAAAAAAAAGTGTTTGTGAGACACTATAGTTGGTGGGAACAATAGTATACGAGTTTGAACCAAAAATAAAGAGGGTTTTATTTAAAAATGAGTTTTAATGACCTGCTTTGCAGAAAAAAAAAAAGAAAAGAAAAAGATATCCTCATCCTTCAGAGGCTGAAATGAAAAATTAACACAAGGGGGAAAACAAATCTATGATACATTTGTTCTTATTAAAAGAGCAACTTCCAGAATCCAACATGTGATGTGAATACACAAGTACATAATAACAACCTTGGCCTTTCATATATATACCCTTCAAGCCACAGTTCTTACACAAACCAAGCACAACTTTGTAAGCTTGATGTCATTTTGCGCTTGTATATGCAAACCTAAATGGGCTACGTGGTCAAACGCGTTTTCAGTCAGCAAACATTTCCATTAAAATGGGGTGTAGTATGTAAAATCTTAGAGTAGAGTTTAGGATTCTTGGGAGCGTGAAAGGACACAGAGTGTGAATTTCCAAATAAGGGACAAAAAGCTATAAACCAAAAAAACTAGAATGCGTTCACTGTCTTGGTAACTAACCTTTTACGATAATAAAGTGTTAACATCTTAAGGAGAAAGAGGTTTTACAGAAAAGAGTGGCCAGTGATAGAGGGATGCATTTGAAATATTTCCAAATGTAAAAAAAGAAGAAAAAAAACAAAGCATCACTTCCTGTTCTTTGGAGAGGGCCAGTTGCCACGCCTCTCACCACGATTGCCCCCGCCATTGCCTGCACCACCCACCGCCCCACCAGCACTGGGCGGGCCCCTGGGGCCTCTTCCTCCACCACCTCCACCACCACCACCAGCATTAACCCTTCTGTTCTGCCTCTCCATTCCAGGGCGTTGACTAGAGAAGCTTCTCTTGCTGGTGGCCAATTCTTTAGCCGTCATCTCTCTGTCGCCCCCACTGCCGCCTCCACCACCTCTTCCGGGTGGATGGTGGTGGTGGTGGTGATGATGGTGGGAGGAATAAGGTTTTCCACCACCTCCACCCTCTCTTTCTCGAAACTCTGTGAAATCGCTGCTCTCTGAGGCTGTTTCCCATTCCTCGTTGGCCTGATCAGAGTTCTGGTTAGAGACGTCTGGAGATTTGGCACCCCCAGCTGGGTTATGGTTGTGATGGTGTTGAGGGTGCGACTGGGAGTTGCCCTGGTAGTGATGGTGGTGGTGGCTATTGAAATTTTGGTTTCCACCCCCAAGGTTGCTGCTGTTATTATTATTGTTAGAAGTTGCGGACACACTGTGTTTTGCATTTGCAACAGCTGCATTGGACACGTTGGGAGTGCTATTGGTTTCTTGCAGGGAGTTCTGCAAAGGTGAAGCAGACCGCTGCTGTTGTCCAGCTACGACTTCAATAATTCCACTGCTTCCATTGATGCGGGCCGCATTCTCTCGCTCTTGCTTAAGCCTGCGGAATCTGGGAGGCTTGTCCTGTTGATGCTGGGATCGCCCATGGCGTCTGCGACGAGGGGGGCGGTCAAATCCCCTGTTAGGGAAACCTCGTCCATCGGGGGCAGACAGAGGAAGAGTCTGAGCAGGAGTGCCGGTGGAATTTGGAGGAACATTACTTGAGGACAGTGGGGCTCCAGCGCTTCCATTCTCTGTGGACCCCTGCTGGACAGCCGTAGGCACAGAGGGATTAGGTGCGGAGGGATTTGCACTTTGACTCTGCGACGGATTCTGTTCTGCAGCTTTTTTCTTGTCGACATTGGCTCCACGGCCTGAATCTTTAGGAGGGGGTGGTTGTGAGGACGTCTGTTGCTTTCGCACAGTTGCAGACTTTGCAGACCAGCCATGAGAACCAGAGCCAGGTCCAGATCTGTGCCCACCAGACATTCCAGCGTTGCCTCCACTTCTGTGGAGACCTCCTCCAGCACCACCACCACCTCTGCCACGCCTAGAGGGCACTCCCCTTGGTGTGAATACTCTTGTCTGGGAGTTTCTGATGGGAGCTGAAGACAATGAAGGGCCTGTTGTAGGGTTCTCTCCTCCGACCCCAGTCTTGGTGTTCAGCTTGCGGTCTTCCTTGTCAGAGTGAGCAAGGTCACTACCGGCACTCTCACTGCCTGTTTCAGATCCCCGCTGTCTCCTCCTCTTTGGCACCTCTTCATATTCAGAGCCTTCACTTCTAGTCTCACTTCGGTTTCTAGCACGACCTGGGTTTGGCTGAGAGCCCCCATGTCCATGCCTACCACTGCCAGAAGATGCCTCTCGCTTGTATTCTTGATTAGAAGGTGGATGGTGATAGCCACTGTTGGCAGCTGATCTATAATCTCTGCTGCTCCGCCCACCTGCTTTGCCACGGCTGCCGCCACCACCTGCACTGCCAGTGTAAGTGCCCCTGTAGCCTCGGCCTCGGCCGTAGAACTCTCCCCGGCCACGGTTGGATCGACTACCTCTGGATGAAGATGCATGGTAGGTTGTGCTCCCTCTTTCAGCAGAATGCTCTCTTTCCCTCCTGGACTGTGGAGCTGAAGAGCCAGAATTCTGAATAGAGCCTTCTCCGTTTTTGGATCCTTTACCTGTACCCCCAGTGTTACCTCGCTCCTTTCCGCCACTTCTGGGTTTATTTGATGTGACTGCATCATCTTTCCCACCAAGTGCTGAGGAGCCTTGAGCCCCAGAGGTGGTTACTTGTTTGGTTGGGGTCTGGCTAGCATCTTGTTCTTTATCTTTACCAGAGCTTCCAGTGGTCTTTTCTCCGCCTCCTTCCCCACCCTCTCTTTTCATCTCTTTAAGTACTGGTCTCTTAATGGGACCTGCTCGCTTGGCTGTGGTGCCATCTGACTGAGTAAAGGATTTGTTATCAGCTCCTTGATTTGCAGGTTCTTCAATATTTCCACTCATTCCAGAGCCCGGAGCCTTTCTGTTATGGGTTGAGCCCCCACTTGCGCTACTGCTACCAGGCCTCGGGCCCCAGTGTGTCTCAGTTTTGTGCTCCCGACTGCGAGGGTTTGCTTTAGGGTGGTGCTGCTGCACAGAATGCTGCTGAGGCTGATTTTGTGCATTTCCTATTTTCTCATGTTTCCTTCCTGAATTATGAGCAGATCCAGTATCATGTTCAATCGGTGGTGGGACCTGATTGTGTAAGGACTGTTTTCCACTACCATCTTCTCTAGCTGAGGAAGATGATGATGATGAACAGGAAGGGGAAAGGGACAGCTGATGGAGTGGAGGTGAAGGGTCACTCTTTTTTGGCTCCCCCGCTTTTTCTCGTTCTCTACCATTTTCTTGCTTATGAGGATGAAGAGAGAAATGAGGGGCATGAGTAGGGGGACCATGGTGTAGATGCGAGTTGGTCTCCAAGGCAGAATGATCTGAACGACCATTACGGTCATAATGGGGATGTGGAGTCCCCCAGATCTGGCTCTGTTGACTACTCTCCTGGTGGCCAAATCCATGCAGTGTCCCTCCACTGCTGGCCCTTTGCTGCAAGTGGGAGCCCATTCTAGATCCATTGTCAGGGTAGCTACTATAACCTCCTCGCCCACCCATAAAGGGCTGATGATGGGCGTGGTGGCTAGCACTCTGGCCCCCAACTTGAATCCCAAGAGGTGGTGGAGTTTGGTTGGATGAGCTAGATGGAGAGCTGGGCGGCTGAATGGGTGCTGTGCCTCCCTCCCGCACAAGTACTGGAGGAGTGTCACTTCTAGAAACATAAAAAAAAAAAGAAGAATGTATCACACTTCTGAAGCTAATTTAAAAAAATCTGGAATAAAGAATTTGAATAGAGACTGGTTTAAACAACAACTTTGCATTTATTTGCATTGTACTGATGTTTAAAATAGCTTCTAGTTACCTTTGACCTTTGCCAGCCTCCTCTTCCTCGACAGCTTTCTGCCGCAGGGGGGAACTTAGAGCTCGACCCTCAGTACCACCTGGAAAAACATCTGGTCCCCAAGCCAGTTTGGGATCCATTGGAGGTGTGCCCCGATGAGGATGAGGGGGTCCACCATGCTGCTGCCTATCAAACGGATCTGACCCAGAGCCACCTGAATCAGAACGCTCTCGACTCATCATCCCTGAAACATAAAAGCCCTTATAATCTCTGGACACCAAGAATGTCTAATATTCAAAGTTCATCTCGGTTATTTACTAACCAGAAGGATGCATGCTGGGAGTGTAGTAGTCCATGGGTGGGGGACGTCCCTGCATTATTCGGGGGTCCATGTAGGGCATCATCATCCAGCGAGGATCAAAGTTCATAGGCAGAGGTGGAGGACGTCCCATTGAGCCAGGAGGGTAAAGGGTTGGCTGTTTGGGTCCAGACTGTGGTGTGGTACCTGGAGAGGGGCCCTGCTGATTTTGAGGCTGGGACTGGAGCTGACTTTGGGCAACCTGGTTATGTTGCTGCTGTTGCTGCCACTGCTGCTGCTGTTTGAGAAGTTGCTCCTGTCCAAAAATGAAAATATTGACATGTCTAATCAAAACATTCTAATCAAAAAACAGTTTAAAGGGATCAACAGTTCAAACTATAATTGTTTATTATTGTTTAATACATAAACTTAATAAATAATTGTGAGAATCAAGTTCATAGTATTTTCATTAATAGATATAACTTTTTCCATATTTAATACAAAACATCCAACAACAAAAAAACAAACCTGTTGTTGCCTCTGAAAACGAGGAGGAAGCGATTTTTGATACTTGGAAAAGCCCTGTCCAGATGGACCACTTCCCTGTCGTCCTGTTCCACCAACATTTTCAACCACCTTCACCGTGTCATCTCCACCTCTAGTGCGGATATGCATCACAGGCTCCTCCTTAACATCTCCAGGCACTGGGACATCCAGGGTTTGTGGATGCTGGGTAGGTTGTGGCTGTAGAGCCTGCTGAGACTCTGAATGAAGAAGAAATAATGTCTTACTTATTGCAATTAAATTTATTTTTAAACAAATACTGTAATCTGCTCATCATCTTGTACTATAAATTCACCAAAGAAAGTTTCAGAATGATGAAGAAATATATTGGCCATTAAATAAAAAAAAAAAAAAAAAAGTAGTGTTTTTAACCATTTATGGAACACTAACCAGTGTTGGAGTCATGGCTGCTGTTACTGCCAGCTCGCTGTCTGTTATTAATATTCAATCCTAGTGTTGCACCGCTTCCCTGAGAAGATGATAGAGGAGCGTCTTCAATGTCCACACAGGGTGATGATGGCTGACTGACATTGGGAGATGAAGCAGGTGCAGACAAGGAAGGACTAGGACTGTTGGTTGGAGCATCAGTGGGGGTGCCGGGTTTCACAGTCTGTTGCTGCTGCTGTTTTTCATCAAGTCTTTTCAGCTTCTCTGCACAGGCAGCACGGCGCTCCTCCTGCATCCTCCGCTCCTCTTCTTCACGCCGCCGACGGGCACGCTCTACTGCAGCAGAGATCTCAGTTGATGACTGCTTCCTCCGTTGCCGCCATGTCTCATCCTCATCCTCACCCTGTTGCTGGGGATTCAGGGTGTTGGAGGGAGGAGGGGTCGGCCCACCAGGCACTGTCCCCGTCTGCTGCTGTGCCTGGGCACCACTGGGCTTCTGGGGGGCTAGGATAGGGCCGGAGATTGGCGACTGGTTCGAAGGCCGGTCCTGTTGACAGAAGGCGGTTTATTAACTACGGTTCACCAATACAACCACCACCTCCTAAATCACCAACATGCTTTTGCTAGTGCTTCATGTTGTATCCGTTCTTTTTCTTGGACTCTTTCCCCATGTACCTGGCGGTAGTAGGAGTAGGGCCCTTGTCCAAGAAGTGGACCTGGTGGGGGGGAGGGCTGCTCCCTTGGGCCAACTAATCCAGGCCTACGCCCCTGCATAGGGGTACATGTATCAATCAGCGAGTCATCCAGGACACACCACAAGCATCTTCCTGTCCTCACAGTGACTGCGCATTATTTGGCAAAGGCCAGTGGACACCAAGGGCTTGGACCTGGATGAGGAGATAAGATGCATACCTGATAAGATCCTGCATTTGTCTGACTGCTCCAGCTGCTTCCACCCTCCTCGGCCCAGCCTGGCTTGCTGGAGGGGGACACTGAGCCATCTTCAGCAGAGGACGGAGGGGTGCGACGCGAATCCCCTCCACTGTCAGATGCCCGGGAACGTGAAACAGGTGCAGGTCCATCTTGGGATCTCTGCAGCTGCCTTGACTCCCTGTTAGAACAATATATATAAAAAATTTAAATTAACTTCAGTGTCCAAAAGTTAAATCAATCAGCCAATGAGAAATCATTTTGGAAATGCTTACCGGGTTCCATTTTTGTTTTCAGACCGTTCCTCTTCCCCATCATCTTCACCTTCATCATCGCTGAACTTCAACTTTGCGGAGTAGTCAATTTCTTCCTGTGCTCCTGGAAACAAAGCAAATCACCAAGAAAAGTTTACTACACTGTTGTTATACGTCTTTACTCTATACCAATATTGAATGAGCAATAAAAATGCTGGATTCAATTTTTTTTTTACTCACTAACACTTAGCCATTGTTATTTGTTAATTAACCACAAAATAGGTGAGTTAGCAAATTAGTGCCAGAGTAATTGAAAGCCTTTCTCTTACCAGCCCAGCCCTCATCTCCATCATGGTCCAGCTCATCCAGCTCCTTCAGGTCATCCTGTTTGAGGATGGATGGGCGTTTCACCACTTCACCCCGGGGGCCTCCAGGCGGCCGCCCATCTGGCCCTACTCCACCCTGTGACCGAGAAAACCTGGCAAGAAGTAGTTGGAAGAATGTTAGGAAAGCCACCTGGATGATGATGGAAAAAAACATTAGGAGATTAATTACTAGTCAGTATAAATATTCTTACCTAGGAGCCTCATTAGGGGGTGGGTACCTAAACGGTCCCTGTGGACCATAATGTGTTGGGAAGGGCAGGTATGGTGGATACATCTAGAGAAATCACCCAGAAAGAACAGAAAGGCTGTGTGAATGCACTAAACAAATCAATCACAGTTTCAGACATTCTCTACAGGTGGGCCAAAATGGAAATGTTACAAAACTTACGAAGGGAGGCATAATGCCTCTGTAAGCCTGGAACTGCGGGCCAATAGGTGGCTGGGGGAGGGGAAGTGCGGGGTTGCCGGTTGGGGAAGTTCTAGGCGGCCCATGAGAAGATGCGTTCTGCTGTGGGATGGGAGGGGCCCCAGCAGCACCCTCCATCACCATGGCTCCCCCAGTACCGCCCTCCGCAACTGCCTCCCCAGCCAGGGTGGGTGCCAATGCCCGGCCCCCACCATCCCGCCAGCTTGTTACGTCTGGAAAAGAAATAAAAAAATTATTAATTGAGAAACTGCTAAACACATATGAACCAGTACAAATCAGATGCACCAGAAGATAACACATGACATGAATACCACATGCTCCAAGACACAGGGAGGAGGGGTCGGCCCACCAGGCACTGCCCCCGTCTGCTGGTTATCAAAAGTAATCAACAGTTATCAAAAGAAGAGAAGGGCTATTATGCTTACTTTGGGGGCGGAGGCTTGGTCCTGGCCCATACCACTGATCTGCAGTGACCTGTTCTTTGCCAACTCTGTCCTGGTCTCCAGCTGCCTGCAGGGTGGGAAATTCCTCGCGAGAGAATGGCGACGGTTGGTTTGATCCCTTTCCACCTGTAAAGAAAAGGGAAGGGAATTTTAATCTTAATTAATTAGCAT
>JAUMHR010000076.1:4660063-4673344 GCA_032361145.1 Enteromius fasciolatus
AATTCTATTACAAATTCATGTTTGAAAAAATTGATTGGCTCCGGACTGCCCCCCCCCCCCCCCCTAAAATCCGCCTATGCCTAATATGTCATTCTGCTGAACAATAGTAATGTATTTCTGCTGCCGTATCCAAACCGAACTTTTATTTTAGTTCTGTGTTTACATGATATGACGATAGATTTACTCAAATGAAACGTTCAAATGCTCTGGAACTAACCCTCGGAGCAGTTCTGGAGATGTTATTCATGTAGCCTGCTGTATTTATGTCCTCATTTAGTGAGACTCAAGATGTTAATATCACCGGAAGCGCGGGTCAGTGTGCTAGTAAACAAAACCGCATGTCTGCGCCAAAACACAAGACGCTTTTTCCATACCCGGTTGTATCAGGCAATTCGGTCGGTACTTAAAAAGTATCGACCTCGATACCCAGCCCTAATCAGGATGTTTTACTTTTCCTTTGATTATGATAAGATACATTGTGTTTTTTAATAGGAAATTTGTTTTATTGCAATCAAAATTACGCAAAAAAATAACAATAGTCCTTAAATAAGCTTCATTTTATTTATGAAAATATAACTTTATATTTCTTTCTACTGATTTGAGGTGGAATATGTTCTTCTCAGGTCTTTGTGAGATTGGCCTCAGAATAAACCTCTAAAAGCACACAAACACAAGGGCTTTTTGAATAAACCTACTGCATTTACAAGCTTAGAGAAACCGTGTGCAGTGACTATTGGCAATCAGATCTCAGTGGCCATGTTTATAACAATTAAGCATTTGCTTTATATCACAACTGTGTGAAAAAGCATATTGCTGAGCTAATTATAAACAGGAGCTAGGTTCACATCAACTGTACAGTGTTTGCACAACTCTAAAACACCAAAATAAAATGTATCGGACAAGCTTGTTTTATTAACAGGCAGGATTTCTTTTGAAACTATGCTCTCTTAGTTAGAAAATGAGGGCCATATTTTTTGACGTAGCCCATATAAACATGACCATGTGCAATCACACCTCTAACAGGTATAAACAATACATCAGAATTCATTCAACAAACAGTTCAGCGAAACACTTGCAATAAGCTGCAAGTCATTTGTTCAAAAATAGATCAGAAAGATATTAGAAATCGATTGAAGAGAGCAGGAAAAGAACGATATGACGCAGTTCAAATTGCACAAGCAAAATAAATACTTCAAATTGAGTGAAGAGGACAGAAAGTAAGTGCTCAAAATGGATGCAAAAGATGATTCTCTCCCGTCTTTCACATTTAGACACTTGTTTATCAAAATTGGCTGTTCTCTTACTAGTATTTCACTGAAACAATGAAGATTGTTTTAATCTCAGCATGACTGTCAAGCCTGAAATGCAGAAATCCTAAAGCTTTATATGTAAATGAAAAAAATCCTCCACTGAATCGATCCAAAAATGAAAATTCTGGCATTGCTTTTAATTTCCATGTTGTTCAAAACCGTTATGACTTTCTTTCTTTCATGGAACACAACATATAACAGATTCGGCCTGGTATTTTAAAATGAAAGGAAATTAGGTCAAATATATTTAAAACAAAATTATTCATTTTGGGGTACTATATTACAAATCTTGTAAAACCAAATAATATATTTGACACCATTTTTTAATTCAACAAAACAGAGTCTCAGATTATGGAATAATCAACATTTTGTTCGATTTCTCCTTTTATGCTCCATAGAAGAAAGAAAGCATGACAGACTCTTCATTTTTGGGTGAACTCTTGTTTGAAAACAAAGAGTTTTACAGATTATACAGTCAGCAGATGGCACAAATGAACGCATTGTTTTAAAGCAGTAAGAGATTAATTCACATATTGGAGCCCTAAAATAAAAATCCAAAACATTGCATCCATGTTTCAGTACAATATATATATATATATGTAGGAACACAAAGACTGTTTGATTCCTTTCATTCAACCAAACCATTGTGCTAAATGCGTTTACCTATCAAACTACAGCTAACTAACTGACAGCAGCATGTGAGGAGTTTCAATGAGGTCAGAACTTGAAGCAAGTTACACTCTCATCTACAAAGAAGTGAGACAAACTAGCTACTTGCTTACTGAGCATAAAAGTGCATATTATCACATGCATCATCAAAATATGCCAGCTGAGCAATCATCTGTGATGATTGACTGTTATCTAGGAAAGATAACCAAATATTTCAGCACAACAGTTAGACCTATGATTACATATTTAATAATAAATATAGAAGTATCAATTTAATACACAAATGAATAATTTAGCGTTTAAACAATAAATAATACATTAGTTCACAACACTCAAATTTCATGTGTTCCTTCAATGAAGAGCCGATTCACAATAGCCAGTAATGAACTAATAATTTCACCCTAGAATACATTCTTTCAACACCTCTGAACTGGATCGATTCGAGACCGGCTTGCAAACAAGACACTTAGGAACGCTCAGGCCCAAGACATACATCACGCAAGTACATGAACACAAATGCATTTAGCTTTTTTCACATTTTTCCGCATTGTGAACTTGTCAGCGATTTATAATGATACGCAAATACACACTGCAACTCTCAGTGCTGCCACAAGGGGTGCTATACATTTGTATAATTGTCTTCTTCTGGGGTCAGTTAAAGCTGCTAAAACGGTCATGAAAAAGCATTCAAATGTTGCAAAATTTTTAAGCAATTCAAATGGCGAATACTGTTTTGTGGCTCGTTAATGTGTCATGAAAGATCGCTCTAGTGCCTCATTCAAGAAATATTTGAACATTATTTCATATGTACTTAAAGCACAAAATAAACATGAATGAACATCAGAAGGTATTTTATTATTTGAATTGCTGAAAGATGCCAGCTACCCAAGTCCAACACTGTTAATCTACTATTCTGTATTTGTTTGTCTGACAAAATAGCAGATGCTTCCTTATGATTGGTCAACAGAACAACATACGTTCAACATAGGTTCAAATACCCAAATTTGATTACCCACACTTCACTTTTGGTTGCAGAGCATCGCTAGCTCTAAATATGTACAGCAGAACGCATCTGTGTTTGTGTACTGCGTAGAGTAGACTTCTGGCCTTGGGTTTCAGAAAAGAAACCAATCAATACTGATACACACTCAACAGAAGTTCCTTTAGATGAAATTCCGTATTGAAAATTATTTCAAAAATCTATAGGCTTTTGACTGATTCAATACATTATGTTACACATTTTTCAATACTTAGCGTATAGAAAACACAATTTATCCACACTTTCAGTTACTAAATTTGTCAGTTTATCCAGCAAAGAAATATATTGTCTTTCTAAACAGATAAATGGCACAAATAATAGATGGAATGTTTCGAACACCAAAAAACACAGTTATACCAAAATTATTATATTATTTTAACACTTGTGTTTTTCTTTTAAAAAGTAATATTTTTGGCAAATTTCAAGAGCAAATGATAACACACCTGACCTGACTCAAGCCTTTAGTACGCTATGTTTCTAACTACTGATCAACCACAGGCTTTTGTTTAAGAGAAACAGGAAGTGTTCAGGTAGGTTCATGTGAGTGTGAGCGTATACGGCTTACGACACTGTAGACACACCTGTTGTGTTCCTCACGCTCGGATTTACCATACCGTCAAACTATTTTGTAACTAATACAATGGCTGTTTTGGACTGCAGATTAGGATGTAATGGCTTGAGCGTCAGAACTGTGCTGTGTGACAGAAAAAGCAGAATACCGACTGGAATGATGGCCTGGGTTCAGGATGGGAGGTGTGTCCTGCGCTGGGCTCTCTAGGGCTCCCAGTCGTCATCATGGTGCTGAGAGGCGATGATGACCACAACGGTGAGTATGGTGCAGAGCACGATGGAGGCGATTCCCACCGCCAGACTGATGAAGGAGAAGTTACGCGCCTCACGAGAGGCAATCTCTGCTGTAACCATATCGCCTCGAGCCACAGCGGTACGCACCTGAACCAAGAGATTCTATTTAGTAGATATCTAGGAAATTACATCAAATTCCTGTTCACAGAAAATCTTAAAATATATTTAATTCAGTTGAACTGTCTGATGCTATGAATTTGGCGTAAATCCCCTAGTGAAAATATATAGAATTAAATGTATTTGAAATACATTTATTTCATTACAAATACATTTTTATATCTATGTACTTCATTTTTTGCACTTTTAGTATACTAAACTTGTATACTTCAGGTCTGTTGAATCGGAACAACTCATTTCGTGCATATTAATTGTGCGTAATTAATTCTGAAGTCCAATTAATGAATAAAAAATGTGCATTGTGCACAAGTAACATTTAAAAAAAAGTTTTTAGTTTATATCAGTGGGTCTCGAGTTATCTGTTATCTAAATATGTTAATAGATTTGAACTATACTAAGTATGAAAGTAAATGTATTTTAAATATTGCAAATATAAATCATTGCAAACTTACTGAAACCTAATAGTAGATGGATAAAAATAATATGTCTGTTCAAATTAGTACATTAAATTAAGTTGTTGGATGTAAAAAAGAAACAAAAAAAAATGATAGTGTAAATTATTTACATACAACCACTAAACAAATATGAATTTATTTAAAGTAAACTAAACAAAAAAAATATCTAGTAACTTAATTGAATTAAATAGTTTGATGTAAGTCTAAATGTCTGCACTGGTTTACCTAGTGGTTTTATGAACATTTTCTTAGTAGTTCACTTGTGTAAACATCCAGCATGAAACAGAAATTATATCCATGAGCTGATTCATATCTCAGCCCTGCTGGCATCAGAGCATCAGAGCTCTGTCTGGGCTCAATTACCTGCACTGCTTTGATGATGGCGATTATTCCTGTGGGCCAAAAGCAGCAGACAGTGGTGAGGACGGCGATGGGCAGGTAGTCGTGAGGAGGACGACGAGACTCCATCAGAGCAATGCCATTTGGCATATGCATGGCCATCTGGCCGGGGGCAACACCTGGATGAGGTGCACCGTTGGGCATGTAAGGTTGCGCCTGAGGAAAAGAAACACACGGGAAAGGCCATTTCAGAAAATGGTGCACAATTCTGATGCATGATATACATTATATCATACTGGGCAGGCATTATTTCCTTGAAAATGTAAAAAAAATTAACAATTTATAACATTTAACACATATTAGTATTATAACATTACTATTGTAGTGTAAAATATGATCTTTTTACAATAGTACTATATTTCGTTTTCTACTCAAAATGCAGTTCAAAACATAATTGCAATATATGACAAAATTAATTTGTCATAATTACTTATTTATTTTTTTAAATTGCAGCCCTAATCTTAAATAATTTATTTGGAGATTACCTAGATTTAGAACAATTACATTTTACTGATATCTAAATCTAAAAAGAAAAATACCTATTCTATATTCATATCAGCCAAGAAATTTTAGATAAGAGTTATATTCTGGATACATCACACATATTATCTCCGCTGGTCTATTTCCTACTTGGAAAAGTATTTGTCCTCCAGGGATGCACAGAAGTCACATCACATTTCACGTAATCTTTCAAGCATAAGAGAATCTGCATATTTTAATAAAAGAGCAAGCTTATGGCTATTAAAATAACATTTAAAAAATTACGTTAACAAAACATCCATCTGGCTATGTTTAACTACTGTAGTATATTGTGTGTATCCTGCTCTAATGCTATATACATCTGTATTATCCTGTGCAGTTTAAACACCCCAAGTAACAAATCCCCACTCACCCCTGTGCCTATGGGATAGACTGGCACGTAGGCCGTGCAGGGCTGCAACTGGAGGGGATATCCTGTATGTAAATAGCCCACTGGGGGATGAGGGACAGTGCCCACTGGTCCGTGTGTCTGGACCGGGTATCCGTTCGGAGCTCCCTGGGGCCCGAGGGTGCCGCAGTGGAACTGGGTTTCCTGCAGATACCCCTCTGATCCAGGAGGGGGAGGGGGAGGGGGGTAATTGGGTTGTGGGGCACAGCCGGGTGGAGGAGGATGCGGGGGCATGTTGGGGTCCTGGGCGGGGAGGTAAGGAGGCGGAGGCATCGGCATCATCGGCTGAGACATGGACTGCCTCCCCGCTGCCTCCTCCAATCCTGAGCCGTGCCACAAACACAGACAGACACCACAAATATTTAGAAGGGCAAAGGCCGTTCGCACCAAGGATGATAAGCATAAGAGAAGCTGCATGTTTTACTTAAAAAGCCAGGCAATAACCATAAAGATAAAGCTGTGATTCTGTGAATATAGGGAAGTCTACATGACTGTTATAACAAAAACAACACAGAGGAACAATATAAGTGAAATCACTATCAGGATGATTTTTTTTTAAAGCTGATGAACATTAAAAACACTGACAGCCAATCAGAATCCAGATCCTTTAAGAATCTTAAACATTTAAATGTGACAAAACTGCAGGTGAGTAACAGAATGTTTTCGGTGGTGTGGATGCTAATAAATTTACAGTTATAGTTATAGCTATCTTCTTATTCTTGTTTAGTATTGAGAAACGGTGTGTTTTTGTGATGGTTATATTAGTTTCATTGTTCCGCCATTAGACTGTTTTACGAGTCAGCACTGAGCAGCACAGTCGTCAGAAATCAGCCTTGACAGACTAATGGACATTGTTTTATTGTGAATATGAGATTGATTCGAAGAATGAATGCTGTATCAGATGCAGGTAATCACACACGCTCTGTCAGTGCCTCTCTACTGTATATAGTACACTGCTTTTAATAAAGCGACTCAACATTCATTCATTATTAGTTCTAAAGTGGCGTTTTGGAATTATTAACAGAAGATCACAGCATGCCAATATTCATGATTATTTTAAGAGCGTTCCCTGTGTATTTTTAGTGTGATTTGCTCACGCGACTCTTTGATTGGTGTTTATGCAGAATTGATAAAAAATAGTTTTTGCTTTTAAACACAGTCTTCAAACATAAATAATAATTGAAGTTCTCAACAAAAGCATATAACAATGATTAACAACCGTAAAGGCACAATATGTAAGATTTTCGTAATAAAATATCCAAAAACCACCTTCACAGTGTTATATATTTCATGGAGTTGTGTGCTTACGTTATCTCAAAAGTTCTGTAGGATTTGCAAATTTAAATAATGAACCGTCCCTGTTCCTTGTCGCCTATCAATGACGCGTGGACAAGTGCGGAAGTGGTAGTTATTTATTGTGCATTTCCATATCATTGATTATGATTACACTCTCCACAATCCCCAAAAATTTTGTGTGTCATGAACAGGTGGTTAGGTGATTAAACAGATATAAATGAGATTTTCATCCGTGAACATTGCTGTGTCCGAACTTGCTTACTTCCCTACTATATAGTACGCGAAAAACAGCATGTGAGGCGAGTAGTTTGTCCGAATTCATAGCATTCGAATTCAGTAGGCGAGAAGTACCTGGCAACATCAATATGGCGGATGTAGTACGTCCGAGTTCCATTCATACTACCCACATTCATACTATATAGAACGTACTTTTTAACGGTTGGGTAGTACGTTCGGTTTTAAATGTAGTACATACTTATGTATATAGTATGCGATTTCGGATGCAGCACATGATTTGTGAAAACGATATCTCCCACTGTGCAACGCTCCGTCATTGCGTCATCAAACTCCGCCTCTGTTATTGTTTTGAAAATGCGACTTCTAGGGGCGTAATCTTACATATTGTGCTTTAAAGAGTACGCAATTTAAAGTCAGTTTTCTAGGGAGAAAATGAATAGAATTTTAACCCATACAATGCATACTGTCTAGTATTCAACCTTGAACATTCCTTTACAATAAAGATTTAATGTGAGGTTTAACCATCACAAGTTTATGTCACCCAAGAGAATTCAATGTGTGTTTCTATGTGTAGCTACTGTAAATGACTAACTTACATCATTATGTAATCCTTCACAATGTCAGCAGCATATACAGAGTTGGTATAGGGGGTTTCAGGCACTGCAATTCATATTTAATTAGTTTTATGGGAAAAAAAGAAATACAATGGGACACAGGCCTGCATCATGTTTGTGCATATTTAAAAAAAATCTTATCTATGCGTGTCCTCTTTTCTTTCTAACATCCTGCAGATTAAACAATGAATATAAATCATACTTTAATTCTTTGTCTAAATAGGTTGACATAGAGATGATAGGGATGCACTGTACAAATTGCAAGACAATGAAATATTTATTTTTTCATAAGAAAGATTACTGACAGGCTAATCCAAAAGGTTCTTATATGTAAATTATATCTGCGTTATTTCAGAAAATCACGTTACAGGTTCAAGTGATTTAGGGCCCTTCATCGTTCAGCGCGGTGAATCACGGACCCAAGCCTACGTGTTCAACACGCCACTATACAGGAGAGAATACTGGACACGACGGCTGTGTCTCAAACACTAGCGAGCTGCCTACACAGACAGCTTTTATGGCGATCATCTGCTAGAATACATTTTTTGAAAGGCACATATGATGCGCAGCATATTAGATCATACCGTCAAAGCCACAGTACGCGACTACAGGCGTTAGGCTAGGCGCTGATTTTGATACCTAGATAGGCAGCTCACTAGGATTTGACACGCAGCCTAAATAAGACTATATATAGATGAAATAAGGATGAACAATGAAAAGAGATTAACAAAAATATTGATGAATGGTCATAAAAAAGCGTTTTAATAAGGCATTGCCTCTCATTTATTTTATAATAAATAATAAATAATTTTATTTAAATGAGTTGTCCAGCTGCATGAACTGATTTAATTAGCTGTGGTATGAGCAAATACACAAATATAATTTTTTACCGTGTTTTTCAGACGACATCGCGTTTATTTATCCGTTTCGACGATGTTCAGTTTGTCCCTCCAGTGATAAAACCCCAAATCCAAGCAGTACGTCCGTCTTTGTTTCAGATCACAACAGACGATGCTGATGATTTCTCCAGGCTAATTATAACGCATCTTTAAATGGTAATCCTGATGTACGCCGTGTAAAGCCTGGGTTGTCTGGGTGTAAAAGCGACTGGGTGTCCGTTGCTGCTTTTTTTTTTCACGGTCACACTGCAACATACAGAGAGAGCATCAGCATCAGCAGCAGCAAGCAGCAGAAAAACAGGTTTCAACTAACGCATCTAGTTACACTGAATTAACCAGAGCGTCTTAAAGAGACAGCAGAACCACTACAGCATCCACGAAACGCATATCCTCACGTGTTAATTTGATTTATTTAATAACGTTAAAACTTGTGCAAAAAAAGTGCATTTACAAGAAGAAATTGGCCTAAATTTAAAGTCGGAAAATGAAAGTAAGAACACGTATTAATGTGGTTACAATGGTAACTAGTTCACCATCATCATTATTGTTACAATAAAACTGTGGAAACTTGACTTCAAAATATTCCAATTGTTTTAAGGAGGTTCCATATTTATTTATGATATATTTTAACAAAATCTGTAACTGTATTTGGGTTGTATGCAGCTTTAAATATGTTTATATTCAAATCTAAAAATCAAATGTGATTAAAAATATTTGATATTTTCTGAAATTAGACCTGGACTAATGACAACAACAAAAAATGATATTATTAACAGTGTTGGGGTAACACATTACAAGTAACATGAGTTTCAATCATTTTATTTTTTTCAAGTAACTAGTAACGCATTACATTTTAATTTTAGAGTAATATAATGGAGTTACTTTGTTTTCGTATTTATTGACCGACAAGTCTCCTGACATGTTGTTAGTATTAATCAAAATGAATTAAAAAAAGTATGAATTATTTAAAAAGTAATGTGAAAGTAATGCAAAAGTAACTTATAGCATTACTTTATATAAAAAGTAGCTAAGTAACATAATTAGTTACTTTTGTTAGGGAGTAACACATTACTTTTAAAAGTAACTTTCCCCATCACTCACTATTAATATGAAAAAGTGGCCTATATTGACTGCTGCAGTAACAATAGAGATGTATTTGTGAAATATTCATAACATAGCTTTATTATAAACTGTTTATTTATTGGAAAGCAGAATAATACATAAAAAAGTTGCCATAAAATTCTTGAAGTACCGAGAAGAACAAATATAGAACTTAAAGAATCATAAATTATTAAACATAAGATCAAAATTGTTTCTCCTAAATGCTGTGGTTACAGACCTAATTGATCTGGGGGCTAATTTATGATATTTAAAAAAATTCTATTATTATTATACTTTATTTTATAAATGTTTTAATTCTTGTAAAATTTATGTTTAGTTTAAATCTAACTATATTTAATGATAAAGGGCGGGTGCACAGGGTTAAGAGAGAGCAAATATATAAAGAAACGTCCCTAATGATAAAAGTAAAATAAAAAAAAAAGAAATAACACACAAACATAAAAGAAAACACCACTGCAGTTTTCATTCAAATGCTCACAAGCACTGTATAATTTCTAGTTTCTCTGACAATATGGATGAAACCAGGGTTCAACATACAGCTCATTTTATTGCTGTACAATTAATTACAGTTGGCTGACGTCAATCTCCATTTCATATTGAGATCACATCTTTGGTCAGGTGAGGGGTCAGTCGCACATGCATACTCAACTCAATGTAAACATGCACTCAGTAATTCAAGTACAGTTTTTCAGGTTCATATTCTGTACGCTCTATTTTGGATCCAAATCAACACGCAAACACATTCTGCCTCTCTCTCTCTCTCTCTCTCAGTGTGTGTAGAGTGAGGCGGTGAACACAATGTCTCTGCGTATAGCCAGAGAGGCTTTTTCCATCTTGCTGCCCAGGACAGAGTCTCCCACAATACGAGCAGCCTGTCTCACTTCCTTCAGGACCTCGTCCAGCCTCTGGATGCAGCGTACGATCGTCCCCTCCTGCACATCCGTCAGCTGGGCAATTTCAGAAAACGGCTACCAGACACAAAAAACAACATTATCCCAATGTCCTATTGTGAAACATTATACAAAGAAGAATTTGCATTGCATTAGAAGCATATGAATATTTGTGCAAAGTGCTATTATTAGAGAAGCTATATTTGTATAAACAAATGATAGATAGATAGATATCAAGTGCACAACAACGAGACCACTGTGATGGTTGGATTAAGGTCAGTGCTCACCATGCCTCTTGCCCAGCAGTATACAACCTCAGTCAGGCCAAACTTGAACTGGGCCACAAAGTCTTCAGCAGTCTGAGCTATCCCACAATCCCTCTGCAGCTCACCAATACGCTGTGCCACATTGAGCACTTGGTTGATGCCCTACAAAAGCAAAAGCATGTATTAAAAAAAAGAAAAGAAATAAAAACCATGTTTGAAATCTTTAACTTTTGATCAAATAAATGCAGCTTTCTTTCACGAAATAAAAGCTACAAATTACAAGATAAAAAAACCCTACTTTTCTAAAACATATTAATAATACTAATGGTATTTTTGAAATAAATGTTACCAGAGCTTTACAGAATAAAACAAATATCAACATTCTACTCAAACCTAAACCTAGTAAATCTTGTCTTTTAATTTTTCTCCGTTATCTGTATATGCATAGTATAATTTCTTCATTATTTACTCATCTATAAAAGTTGTAATATTTCATCTTTAATTAAAGTTATTATTACATCTTGTGAAATTAACAAAATTAGCTGACCTAAACAAATAGTCTTGCATATCAGTAATAGCGAGACCTCTCAGCACAGCACTGCGTCAGTTTCTTTTGTCCTGTGCTCCACTCTCGTTTCCATCTGCTGTCTAAGTGCTTACACAAATAGAGCAAGGCAGGCAATGTAGTCACTGCAGCTACATCACCTGTACGCCCTCACCTCGCAGCGTTCCAACAGCAAGGGCTTTTTCACATTGCGTCTGTGAACTATATAACTCTCGTGTGCTTCTCTAGTGTCATGACTTATTCACGGTGCCTTTAAAGCAATTCCATGTTTCTGGGCCGCTCGACAACACACACCTACATGTCTGTGTGCGACTGCATCCTTTGCTAAAGGCATAAAGCTAAGCGCCCAGGCTGCATCCACTACATTCTTACGCATCTCTTGGGTGTTGAGCTCAGAGAGCCGTCTAAATTCACATGCATGACGACAAGAGTATCTGATGCTTTATATTCTAATATTCTGCATTACCTCCTGTAGCGTGTTGGTGATGTGCGGGTCTATCTGGGTGTTTTGCGTGAAGACAAGGCAGGACAGCAGAGCGGCGCTCTCCTCAGGGGCGAGAGGACTCAGTGTGTTCTCAAACAGGAGTTCGGTCAATAGCAGCTCGTGACTGCTGATCTGACAGGCCACACGACCCTTCAGCTGAACCGCCCCAGTGCTGTCCACGTACTGAAGCGCTTCCAGCACCTGCCAATTCACCACTATACTGTTAGCACTGACTGTGGTTAGAACATCTGTTACATTGGCAAACATTAATTGGTGAACAAAGCATGGCAAAAAAAGGTATTGAGAGACGGAAACAATATCAGCTACTGTATCAGTATTGGTCAGTATTAACATTTTAAATGATTAATTCTGGTCTGATTAAGAATATTGGAACCAAACAATATTAGTTTTTTTTTTTTTCATATTACATTTTTCTGTCTCATGTTTCAAAGGGATTACACAGTTATCTTTTTTTTTTTTTATTGTACTTTAATGTTCATAATAGTGGTCAATAGCAGAACTAATAAACTTTCCACAGATGTATTGTTTTAAAAATCTGAAGATGAAAAAAAATAAATATTGAGAAAATTGCCTTTAAAGTGCCTCTCTTATGTCTTTTCAAATATGATCTTTCATGCAGTGTGTTACGTAGCTGTATGTGAACATAAACTATCTGCAAAATTGTGAAACCGACAGTGCAAGATAAATGAAGTTATTGTCTATCAAAAAAAAAAGAGTCGGCTCACATTCGCCTAAACGAGTCGTCAGCAATTTTAATCTTTTTCTGTTTCGGCCACACGTCATGAAGTAACATATTTGCATAATGTCCGCCCACGTTCTACGTTGCGAACAACTTGCCCCGCCCCCAAACAGTACAATTTCCATGTGGATGACATCATGTCAATAAGACGCCGTTTCCTGCGCTGTCATTCAGTAATGGGCGTTTTGTTTTCCGACACATGCTGTAGTGGTAGACCAATCATAAAGGATTGCGACATCTGACCAACCACAGCAGTGAGTGCGCACGGAAAGGAGGGGTTTAGACAGACTGAGTCTTCGAACTGCTTTACACGAGTCGTTTACCAATCATTTTCAAATGGGGTAAAATTAAATCTACTTTTGGAGAA
>JAUMHR010000076.1:4681332-4691798 GCA_032361145.1 Enteromius fasciolatus
GAGAAGAAAATCAAGTCAGCCGACCTGCTATATCTAACTGATTCTGAACGAACTCGTCTTTGAGATGAACGTTTTCTTACGCATTTTTAGTCAATAAAATGTTAATACAATGGTACATAATTTGACCAATAATTTTGTGACATTATAGGGGAGGCTGAGCTTCCCTTGCAGTCTTAAAGAAATCGCCTCATAAACCACATAAACCCGCCCACACACACACACACACACACAGAGTTTAATACTGTGATACTCTTGATCAGCATCAGACTAAACAAACAAACTCCAAACAAATGCAGATATTTACATATATTAAACAACAACACTGACTATTTTTATTTTTTTTATATTTGAGGCCGTTAAGATTTCTTTATATCTATTATCCAGGAGAACTTTTATTTCATTTTAGTACAACAAATATTACCATGATAGTATCATGATTTTAGTATCAAAAATCTGGAATGAATAAGATTTAAATGAATTAAAAATGGCAGTTAACACATTTCTAATATTACAAAATAATTCTATATAAAAACAAATGCTGTTATTTTCAACAGTTCATTATTTTTTTAAAATTCCATTTTAAAATAGATTAAAATAGAAAACAACTGTAAGAATATTTCACAATATTACTGTTTTTAATGTATCTTTAAACAAATTTTAAAACGTTAAGGCTTAGTTTCACAGACGGGGCTTAGACTAAGCCAGGATTAGGCCATACTTTAATTAGAACAATTGAGTCATTTTTATAAATATTTTCAGAGAAAAACATTACTGGGGTGCATCTTGAGAAAGGACAACGGCACAGACATGTAATAAGATCAGTCAGATCAAGTTTATTTTAGTTGAAACAGCTAAGACTTACATTTTAGTCTAGGACTAGGCTTAAGCCTCATCTGTGAAACCGGGGGGTAAGAAATGCTTTATAAAAGTAGCATATACTTCACAGTTAATACATCAGTTTTAAATTATTTTTTACATTACAGTAGTTTACTGAGAGAAAAAAAAAATCACTTGAAAACTGGGTAAATGGGTATTGTTTTCTTAATTTTACATTTAAGTAAAATGTACATTTTAGTACAATGTACAAATGTCTTACAAATGAAAAATAATAATTCATAATTTTGCAGTGTTCTGAATATCTATTTTGTCTACTTTTTGTACCCTTACCAACATGTAAAATGCCTTCAATGCAATGGCTAAAACAGAGCCATCTACACTCAAACGTGTGCTGCGTCTTTAAAAGCGGCCAGCTGTACTATCTCCTTCTCCCCTTTCCCCATACACACTATTATTAGAGGAAAGACTAGCAAACTCCAGCATCTCTCTCAGACATACACACATCAAAGGCCTCCTGCTGTCTTTCATGCAGTCCAGTCACATGTGCACAAACATCTGCACTACTCCAGCATAATTAATCTGCTCATTCATTAGAGACGGCTAATTCATCCAACACCTGGCCATCAGCAGCGTCTGTCAGCCTGTAGCGTCTCCGCCAACAAGTATCTGACAGCTTCTTATTATAGCTTTTGTTATGATAATACAAATCAATTATCATTTTCAATGAGAATACCTGTAACAGGCGTGCTTAAGAGATGCAATCAGGGTACGTTTGGATAAAACAGGCATTTTGTTGTTTGTAATGTAAGAAAGCAAGAGAGCTGTGTTTTTACCGGGCAGCAGGTTTCTGAATCCCGTGCCGTCATGTTTGCGGATGCTGTCAAACACCACGGTCCTGGCAGGCATGTTCACACCCATGGCAAATGTCTCTGTGGCAAACAGAACCTGAAAGAGAGAAAGACTGTATGTCATTAACTTTTTTGTCTTAATTAAATATAGCTATAAATTTAGCTGTATACATCTTGTACAAAACAAGTGCATGAAACAAACCTTCACTAAACCTCTGGAGAAGAGCATCTCAATAATCTCCTTTAGGATTGGCAGGATGCCGCTGTGATGAACACCAATTCCTCTCTTCAGCAAATCACGCATCGACAGGATCTGTGGCGAAAAAATACTGATAAACACCATAACTCTATTAAATTTACTTTTAATGGTGAACACTGACCAGGCCAATTAAACACTGGACCCAAATCTCCTGTACCTGCGGTAACTGTCGATCTCCTCCTCTCAGCCTGGTCAGGCTCTTCTGCAGGAAGGAGTGGATCTCACTCTTCTCTATGGAGCTGGTGAGGTCCAGAGAGGTCAAAGAGCGGGCGTTTTCATCACAGCGTGTGCGAGAGAAGGTGAAGGCCACCACTGGAGTCTGCTGCCTCTGAGACAGATAGTTCAGCAGCGTCTGCCACACGGCTCGATCCTAGTGGAGCACAGGGAGGATGAACAAAACAGTAAAAAGTCAAAAAAAAAAACACTGTAGTTGTTAGAAAGTTGGTTGTTATGTTAGATAAGCTGGGTTTTAGACACTGACCTGACTGGCTGTTGTGTTGTGCTGCGATACGTTCTTTGTGCCGAAAGACTGAGCATGTTTACTAGTGCGTTCCTTCTTGGCGTCTACTGCAGCATAGTAGCTGGAAAACAAATCATTTGTTACAATTTAAAAACCCTTTGTGTGGTTTTGTAAAACTTCTTCTGAAGTCCGTCTACAATGTCAGTCAAAATATGTTTGTATATGTGTGTAAACGTAGTTTTTTTAACACACATTTTCAGTCCTTTTCTGGCCCTTATTTACTAAATACTAGTGCTGTCAAATGATTACGGCGATGAATCGCATCCAAAAAAAGTTAATCATTTTTGTTTCAATATATAATATATGTGAGCCTACTATGTATATTTATTATGTATATATAAACACACACACACACATGCATGTATATATTTAAAAATATGTCACATTTATACATTAAATAAAGTTAAATATAATATATAAATAAAATAATAAATATATTAAGTTAACAAAAACATTTATTTTGGATGTGATAAATCATGATTAATCGATTGACAGCACTAATTATGAGATTAATATTAAACATAATGATTAAATATTGTAATATTGTAAAAATATTGTAAAACAACAAAAAACAAAGTTGCCCGAAAATATGAAGCAGCACGACTGTTTTTAACACTGATATAAGAAGAAATGTTTCTTGAGCAGCAAATCAGCATATTAGAATAATCTCTGTATGAAATTTCTGAAAAAAATCAGCTTTAGCATCACAGGAATGAGTTACCTTTTAAAACATGGTAAAAATGGAAATATTTCACATTTATATCAGTTTTATTGTATTTGTGATTAAATAAATGCAGCCTTGTTGAGCATAAATATATATATATATATATATATTTTTTTTTTTATTTATTTATTTATTTTTTTTATTAAAACACAGTATAAAGTACACTGACCTCCACACATCTTAAATAAATCTGAAATGCACTCTTGTTTAAAAAACAAAAAAAACACCAACTATCTGTGACTTAACATACCCTTTAGTGAGGAAGTTTCCAGTGGAGTCCAGCAACAGAAAGAGCTCTTTCTGAGTCTTGGTGCTGTTTCCGGTATACAGATGGTGCTCTAGAGGAACAGGCCTTTTAACAGTGCTGATCACATAGATGGGCCGCTTCTTGATACGCCTGAGAACAGACGAAAGCACAGTAAAACCATATGAGCCACACAATCTTCAAAGAGCAGGATAAAATCCGCTTTCATAGCTTTGATAACACACACACCCGATCCATTCACTGAACTCCACTGCATTTGGCACCGTGGCACTCAGCAGGATGATGCTAACATGCTCCGGCAACATGATGAGCACTTCCTCCCACACCACTCCCCTCTGACAAACAACATCATATGAGACCTCAACATAGTGAACAGAAAAGCTACACTGAACTAGATTTTTGAACTGAAATCATCACCTCTGCATCATTGATATAGTGGACCTCATCAAAAATGACCCATTCCAGATCTCGAATGACCTCGGACCCATTATAGAGCATAGATCTGTTAGGAGCAAGACATGCTGATTAACAAAGATTGTAAATAAAGAAAAATGGATTATGAGTAACTGACATCAAGGCCTACTGTTGAATGATCACCTCAAGATCTCAGTGGTCATGATGAGACATGAGGATTCAGGGCTTAGCTGGACGTCTCCAGTCAAAAGGCCTACGTCGCCGAACGTGTTCTTGAAGTCTCTGAACTTCTGATTGGACAATGCCTTAATGGGAGATGTGTAAATGGTCCTGTCAGGAGGAGATGAATTTACTTATTTAACACATTTCACACCCAATGAGAATTCAAAGTGCTTTATATTTTAAAACACAATATTACAAAAAGATCACCAAAATTGCAATTATATTTTATTACATACTTATTATGTAAAGGTTTGTTGGTAAGGTTTTATTAAATTTTTTGAATCAGAAAGCATGCATTTTAATTTTTAAAACTGACAAAGAAGCAGTAATATTTTTGTATCACTGATAATCTATTATATTTTTGCTTAATTATATTTTACAGTTTCTATTTACACTTTAATTGTAAGTGTAAGTAAAGTTTCAAAGTTTTTATTGATTTGTATTATTAATTTAGTTTATTTAGTCATTTTAATAATTCATATTAAACTAAATTGAAACTTGGAAATGAAAATATCAGAAAAACAAATGCATTTTTTTTTGTTTTACTTCTGTTAACTTTTTTTAGTAAACCTGCAAAACACGTATAACGAAATAGTTATTTTAAATCTTTTGAATTTTCTGTTACATCAAAGAGTTTTAAGCAGCACAAAATTTAAGCAGCACAATTTCATCATTGAAATTGATGAACTGTATCAAATCAGTATATTAGAGTGATTTCTGAAGGATCGTGTGACACTGAAGACTGGAGTAAAAAAAATAACATTATAACAAGAAATCAAATAGAAATTTCTCTTTTGTTTTGTAATAATATTTCACAACTTTTCACCAATATAATATTTCACAATATCACAATATATACTCTATTTCTGATCAAATAAACGCTGCCTAGGTGAACATAAGAGACTTCTAAAGATCTTTTGAATGGTAGTGCATTAAAAAGAAAAGAAAAAATAACTAAAATGATGCAATCAGTTGACATCGGGTCTCACGTACACACCTGGTCATGTGTTTCTGGGAAAGTGCAATTGCGTATTCAGCCACCACGGTCTTGCCAGCTGATGTGTGAGCCGCGACAAACACAGAGTCATGAGCTTCGAGCCGGAGAATAGCCTGCTTCTGAAACACGTCCAGCTCGAAGGGATACTGAGACAGCACGGGGTAAAAAACATATTAATTCTAAAAAAAAAAAAAAAATCACAAAAAACATGTGCATAACAGGAAACATTACAAAACAATAATCTTATAGTAAGTTCTGACCTTGAAGGCTGGATCAGGGATACGCTTGTAAAAGTCGTCACACGGTGAGCTGATGTCCACAGGAACGGCCCATTTTTTATGGTCTCCCTTGTCTTCTTCCTGTGGTTTCTTCTTTTGTTCAGTCAGACTTACTGTGTTCGCTGAAGGCTGAGAAGGAGAGTTGCCTGGATCCTTAAGAGTACATGAAGTTAAGAAAAACTTATTCTGAAAAATGCTAGGTAAATAAACAAATGGGAATTCTTTCTTGAAGTTATACACACTTTGATTCCCAGGTCCTCCAGGCTGTTAGTTCTGGGAAGTTTAACGGTCTCCTCTTTTTGTGAGACTCCCTCTTTCTCCTTAGGCAGTGCGTCAATGACATCATCAAAGGTCGACAGGAGAGACAGCAGGTTCACCTCACTCTTCGTGGTTTTGGCTTCTAAAAGCATTAAAGTGAAAATCCATTCAAATAATACAAGTCAATGGACACTCAATCTATATGGTATCCAACATTCTTTAAAATATCCTCTTAAGGGTTCTGCTGAAGAAAGTAAATCATTCATGTTTGGAAGGACATGAGGGTGAGGGGTTTTATTTTTGGATAATAATACACAAATTAAAATGGGATGATGACATGTTATATGCAAAGAGCAAAGATGAAATCCGACCTTTGTCACTGAAGTCCATACCAGCCTTCAGCCCAGGAGCAACCGTCAACAAATCTAAGGAAAGGGGAAATCTGTGACGATTTTGTTGCTTGGTTTTTCTCTCTCACAAATTGTCACTGACAAAAACAAAACAGACCACCAACCTTTCTCAAAATCTATGTCTTCTTCCAGCTCTGACTTGTTCTTAATCTGTTCTAATGTCAGTTCTTCCATTCCACCTGTTTACGAACAGAAGAGTTTAAAATCTGGATCATTTTTAAAGTAACGAGAAATGTATGTAAATATGAATTACTGAACCTGGCAGGAATGGATAGTTTGTGTTGCTCCCTCTCAGGCTCTCTGATGGAGGTCCAGGCTGTCTTTGTAATGAGAGAGAGTTTTTGGCAGACAATCCTGTGTCCTCTAATAACACCTGACGTAAGAAAAAAAATCCATTATATTTTAAAGAACATTTACTGCGGTTTTACCTGTCCACATTTAAAAGAAAATAATTTTAATTTAAAAATGAAGAGCATATTTCAGACAGCACCATTGGCAGTAACTGAACTGCAAAGTAATGATTGTTTCTAAATGACATATTGGGATTTTTTTAAATAAACAAAGCAATTTTTTTATAAATCACAGTTTTTACATCATTCCAGAAAACAACCTTTGTTTTCTAAATTAGCTTTTATTTTCAGCATTACATTTTAGTTTAGGTTTTTTTTTGTTTTTGTATTCATTAGTTTTTGTTTGCATTTAAATATTTATATTCATTTTAGTTTATTTCAGTTTCAGTAATTAATTGTAGTACTTTAACTTTTAAGTTTTTACATTTTATACTAAATCTAATATTTATATTTTCATTTCAATTTCACTTTTAATAACAAAAATAATTGTCAATAGTTTTAGACAATAACAATAAAATTACAGAAACTTTCTTTGAAGATTGAAATGGAATAAGAAAGCCAACTTTAAGACAGAATGTAGTAAATGTCTTCCAGTGTTACCTCGGTAAAGTCCAGCAGCATACCCGTGGTGGGATCCCTGACCACAGACAGACCAGAATGCAGTGGAGACAGCGAACAGTGCAAGAGCGAGTCCACCTCTTTGTCTCGCGTACTTATCCTAAAACACAAATTTGTAATAGACAAAACCGAGTAAAGAAATAACATACATATATTGCAAAGACAATACTATGTTCTGCATGTGTCTAATTTCATACTTAAGGAACTTGTGGAAGGCATCATCTATATTGTGTACTGGAAGCCAAGCAGGGTCTCGGAGAAAACGCTTTTCTACCTCTGTTTTTAAATCCAGACAAGTAGGGGGGAGGCCATGGGGAAGCTGAAAAAGAGAGTGATTATAGAATGTACCACAGAATGTAATGTATTAGTTTACACAAACGAATACTAATATTATTTTAGTACTATTAAGTGGCTAACCGTGCTGTGTGGAGGCAAGGGTCTGTTTTTGGGCAGTGGGTGTGTGATGAGCTCAAATCTCCCCGAGCAGCCCATCTCCAGCAGAGACAGGGGAAAATCATCAGGACCCACTGGGGGCAAATCTACATAAAGGAGAAAATAGCAGTTCATCAGTACCACTGCAACTACTGACATATACAAAGACTAAGATACTGGCTGACACCAAAATACTCAGGAAACCTACTAAATTATTACTGTCAGAAGTAGTTTGGCAATGTAGTCGCTGAGCTGGCTATCATGAACAGCGAATTATGATACAAATCAGCTAAATCCTAAGCATGGCAGCTAATCGTATTATTACAGGTAAACACGCAGAATTACATAACCCAAATAAAATACACTACTGTTATATTTTTCCTACCTGTTTTGTCCATTTCACTTTGCAGTTCTTCTATCAATAAAGTTTTAATCCTGCAGGAAGCTGCGCAGAACTAAAGGGACGGAAGTTTATTATTGTTATTTTTGTTTAACTTAATACCTTACAGCATACTGGTATATGTGTGGGACTTATAAAATAAATGTACCTTTTTAATTTACTTTAAATACACTGTAAAAAATAAAAAAATCATAATTATGGACAAACTATTTGTTTGAGCTGGTTACGCGGATGACAACAGATTGCGTCATAATTGTGCGCCGAGTGAATTACTGCAGCCGCTTATTCGCATTTTGTGAATTTAAGGTAATTTCATATAAAGTCCTGTCTTTGATGCAGTTTGCTTTTTTTGACGCTGTTAAAAGCCAGCTGTAACGGAAACATCGATAACGTTAATATGATGATGCATTGACTGCAAAAGATATAGGGCATCTGCTTAAACATTGCTGTTGTTTTTTTTCTCTTGAGAGCCACGAAAATGGCAATATTTCCCAGCTCACTAACAGAAGAGGAGGAAGCACTGCAGAAGAAATATGCTAAACTAAAGAAAAAGGTGAAAACTGTAGTTACGCTTCTCATAATGTTTTTATTTTGAAATTGTTAAAAGCGCTATTGTAAAATAACAATATTTAAAGAAGTAAAGCCTTATTTACATTTCTAAATAAATGTATATGCTTTATACAATAAAGATAATACTAATAAACAGGAAATAATGTTCCATAATTAATTCTGAAACTAAGCAGCTCATTCAGCTCAAGTTAATTCAGTGTTGATTCAGCTAACGTATGCATTAACTGAATTTTAAGTCACAGCTGCCAAAGGTGAAAAAGAAATAAACAATCCTTTTTACCTGAAGTGTTATCTACATTCACTTCTGTCATGTAGAAAAAGGCCCTAATGGCTCTGAAGAAACAGAGCTCCACCAATCAGACAAGTCAGACGGGACTGAAGCGCAGTAAGTCAATTTATGAACTACATAAAGGAGTTAACGTCCCAATTTCGCTGAAATAAGTTTGTATGAAATCTGTGATCTACTAATGATCTCTCTGACTGCCTCTCTTAAGCTTTGTCAGATCAGCCAGCGGTGGACACAGCGACTGCAACAGAGCAGGCCAAAATGCTGATCAAGTCTGGAGCCATCAGCGCCATCAAATCAGAGAACAAGAATTCAGGCTTCAAGCGCTCCAGGACACTTGAGGGGAAACTGAAAGTAAGAGATGCTTTCACCTCATTAACTGCAAGTCAACATAAAGTTCAATTGTTTCTTTTTCATACAAAGTTAATTAAGGATTATCTTTGTATCTAAGGATCCCGAGAAAGGATCTGCCCCAGCATTCCTGCCATTTCAAAGAAGCGTCTCTACAGATGAGGAGCCTCCTGATGTAATGCTGTTTTACACGATATAAATGACCCACTCAAGGCTGCATTTATTTGATCAAAAATACAGCAGAACAGAATTTCTAAACATACAGCAAAACATTTTAACTTTTATTATTTAAATTTATTTTAAAATGTAATTTATTCCTGTGATGCAAAGCTAAATTTCAGCATCATTACTCCAGTCTTCAGTGTCAAATGATCCAATGAAATACACTAAAACAGTAATATTTTGAACTGTTAAATCAGTTTAAAATAGCTGCTTTCTATTTTAATATATTTTAAATGTAATTTTTTCCCTCTGATGCAAAGCTCAATCATTTTCAGCATAATTTCTTTAAACTTTAGTGTCACATGATCATTTAGAAAGTATTCTAATATGCTGATTTATTTATTTATTTTTTAACAATAGCACATTTTTCACAATATCACCTTTCACGGTAGCTTTTTTAAAACACTATATATAATATTGAGTATATTAAATATGGTCAGTAGACCTGACTTTATGCCATGTTGTTTCTTCTTGCTGTAGTCTGCTAAACGGATCCACAGGAAGTCCCTGTATGAGAGGTGAGACTGTCGGGAAAAAAATAATAGTAGGCCCGGTTTCATAGAAAGGTCTTAGCAGGCATTTAATTAAGACATTAAGTAATTTTTATAAACATACATCTAAAGACAAAACAAATGCAATGGCATGTCTTGCTTGATCAATCAGTCCAAGTTTCCTTCAGTTGAAACAACTTTTTACATTTTAGTCTAGGCTTAACCCTTATCTTTGAAACCAGGGGATACTCTAATACGTGCATAGAAACAAGCATCGCAGTCAAATTTCAAACCGTTTTCCTTCTCCTATAGTTTTGTTCTTGGAGATCGATCTCATGATGATGAGGGAGGAATGTCGAGTCGAGATTCTGAGCGCGATCGGGAAAGAGAGATGGATTGGGAGAGAGATCGAGAAAGAGACAGAGACCGGGACAGAGAGCGAGACCGTGAAAGAGGCAGGGAGAGAGAACGAGATCGTGAACGGGAGAGGAGCCGGGATAGAGAAAGGGACAGAGAGCGAGAAAGAGACAGAGAGCGAGACGGACCCTACAGACGTAAGTGAATCTCTGCAAAAATGAATAACTTCCCTTTAGCATTCATATTGTTTCTTTGCAGTGTTTGTAAAGAACCGAGTATATTTTCTAAATGGTCACTGATAATAAGCTTCATTACGTTAAACATCTGAATGTCTAATCATCATCTCTAATGTTGTTT
>JAUMHR010000076.1:4692413-4708563 GCA_032361145.1 Enteromius fasciolatus
TTCACTTCACATTTAATTTTATATATATATATATTTATATGTGTGTGTGTGTGTGTATATATATATATATATATATATATATATAATACACATGCTAGTCATGATCCATAAAAATCATAACAGTAAACTATACTTGACTCTATATTCTACAGTTTCTGTAAACTATACTTCTGTCTTATACAAGGCCATAGCAGCAGAATTCTTCTTCTATTTATGCTCAAAATTAGAATAAAGAAAAACTTGAGCATTTACGTTTACAAAGTATACCAATGTTATATAAGTATTATTTAGATACCAATATTGTGTTTGATATTTTTTATGTTTTAATTATAGTTTAGAAATGTTAATTGCTTTTGTCATTTTAATTATTTTTATAATATACGTTTAGTTTTAGTATTTTATTTCAGTTTTAGTAATTCTAGAACTTCAACTTTAGTTAACCTATTTTTAGTATTTGTTTTACACTTGTTTGTTACACTAAAAGCCAACCACTCAAGTGATCCAAGGACTCACTGAATACTTTTATGGAAAGTCATGCAAGCTGTAGTGGTCTTGTGTTAAGCGCTTATGGCTCTGACATCAATATCATGTAGATTTCTGATGTCTTTCAGCTTTGCATCCTCAAATAGTCTGTTGTAAACTAGAGTTTTTGTACAGTGTACATTCAAGCTTGTCTGCATTGCATGTTACCACTCCAGCATTACAAATGCACAAGAAAAATGTGTTGTCTGCGATAGGATCCTGTGTCAGTGTTTAACAAATCTTTATTTATTTACTGTAAGAAAACCCCGTTTTAAACTATTTCTGTCTCTCAGCTGAATGGCACTACTGTGGGTGACGTCAACATCAAAGTCAGCATTGCCAGGAAGCAGCCCATGCTTGATGCTGCCACAGGGAAATCTGTCTGGGCTTCTCTTGGTAAATAAAGACATTTCACAGAGAACTGTCAAGCAGGCTGAGTGTTGCACACTTGACTAACCTATTTTTATCTTTTCTTGCTCCTGATTTTTTCATCCTTCACAGCTGTGCAGAACAGTGCCAAGGGCTCGTACAGAGACAAACGGAGCCAGGTCATCTACACCGAGGATTTTTGAAAGCGGTTATTTAGCACATGTTAAAATATTGTCTACATATAGCAAGCGCTTTTGTTTTTCAAAGAAGTAAAAGTAAATCTTATTTTTCTGTCATTTAATTAACAGCATTTACTGCTCAGTGTTTCTGGACATTTAGCTCAGTCATGGATTACGTCATTGTGTTCAATAGATAATCAATAAACATTTCCATCAGAATGCCTGGGGTTGACTTTATATTATGGGCTAACTTAAAAACATTACCTGTTAACTGTGACATCAAGCAAATCTGAGCTTTGTATATATGGGGTTAATATATGAATAATAACTGATTTACTGCAGACTTCTGCTGTGTGGAACAAGCCTTTACCTACAACAATTCACAACATTAGATGGTATTGATGAAACGAGCTCTAGTTCAGACCTTCCAGTGCTCTTTTTGCCTAAAGGGAAACAGAATACTGAGAACACAAATACAGAGCCATGCACTGTTATATAAACTCTCTGCATACTAAAGAGTATCATATCAGATTAAATGGGATACATAACTTTTTTAGACTATTTTTTCTCCCACGAGATATATAACGTTACTCCTACGAATGAGGAAAAATATTCCTGGGATAATAAATAATAGGACCTGGGACTCGTGAGCTTTTGGGTTACAAGTCTAACTCCCTATCCATTAGGCCATGACTGCAGATGTATGCAAATAAAGAGTAGGTTGTAGGTATTGAGGGGAGATGTTTAGTTTGCAAGTCATCTCCTGGAAGAAAAAGGGCAGTGGTGATCTATGAAGGGCGATAGCTTTATATCTCAGGAATAGGAATCCACTAACATCACTGATTTTCAAGTACTGAATTTTTAGGGGAATATGCATATTGGGTGATAGCAGGAAGAATGTCTCCGTAGGAAGTCCCTACTCCTGGGGACCCACTGCCCCGCAAAGTTTATTTTCAATCTGCTTCAGCTCACCTGGCCTGTTACTTTTCAAGTGATCCTAAAGACGCTGATATCTTACATTGTGGAGGGGGAAAGAATTCCAGTGCTGGTAGAGCAGAAAACTCAAAGCGAGACTATAGAGTGGCGACTGAAGTAACTACAATGAAAGAGGAAGGGTATCTTGATTAGAGTAATAAACCAGATGCAGAAATAATTTGGAGGTTACATCCGACAAAGCTCTAAGGGGGGTGGATGTATGGTAGATGCCCCAGCAAAGGTAAAGATTTTTAATTGGATCTGTCTGACTGATTGTAAGATCACCTTGGTAGATGGTCATATAATCAGGTCCTGCGAAAGTTGTCAGACATCCTTAAGATGCAAAGTATATACAGGCAAACAAAAGCCCCCTGTCTCACAAAGGCAGTTGGGAGAGCTTTGCCAAGTCTTGCCCAGAAGGAACCAAATCAAAAAGAACTGTTGAATAAAGTAACACAAAAAGTATTCTTGTAGCTCCATAAAATTCTGATAGAATCACTGATGTCACACGACAGACTTTTTGGGTAAACTATCCATTTAATAGAGCAACAAATCTAAGAAAGACCACAGCTGGACCGAAGGCACTGGCAGAGATGCAGCATGCAGTAATTCACCACAGGTTCTTCTATACAGTGGTGTCACTATTGTTTGGACCCTATTGATTTTTATAGTTTGAACAAAAACAGTTAAATATATTATTTTGTGTTCAACAGAAGAAAGTCACAGGTTTGACACAACATTAGGGTAAATAAATCATGACAGAATTAAAAATTTTGCCTAAAAATGGAGTGAATGTCACTCCAGGCTATAGAGCTCAAATGCATAGTAATTACTTACCGATTTCAAAGACATTTTCATGGCTGTGCAAAATAAAAGTAGTAAATATAATTTTCATTACCACTCCTGCTTTACCTATTCAAATATGATTTAAACCCTAGCCCAACACCACCCTCATTGTTTTTCTGCATCTCCATGTGATTTTGGGGCATGGTCTTTCCGTGTTGCTCCATCAGGTGACGGCGCAAAGCAGACCTGTGGGCAAAACTGACATGGCAGTATGCACATACATATGGCCGCTCCCCACTGTGCACGTTCATGTGGTCATATAGTGTTGACTTTTGAGTGAAGGTCTTTTGGCACAGGGGGCAGCAGTGGAGCTTGGATACTCCACGGTGGGCGATCATGTGGCGGTTCAAGATATTAAAGTTGCTGAAGTGCTTCCCGCAGGATGGACACACGTACAGCCGGTGTGTTGACAGGGAATGCATGGCTAAGTCCTGCAATGAGCAAAGCGCTAATCCACAATGCTCACACACTACTGGTCCCTCTACACAGGAAGTGGATTCCACCACTGCCACGGACTCATCAGCAGCTCCATGTTCATTTGTATGCGTTCCGACTCCCATTCCCTCATCCCTGCTGGAAGCTCCCACACCAAAGTGTGCAGGACCTCCATCAGAGCCAATCCCTTCTTGTCCCTCTCCAGGCCTGTACTCAACAAAGACAGATTCATCTATGAGATTCTCATTAGACTTGAAATCATCTGGAAAGTCTGCTCCAGAATTACCCATTGACTCATCTGGTGTTGGAAGGTGCTCCTGATAATCTTGATAGTTACCAATGAGCTTGCGGTCTTTGAATACGTATCGCTTCCTGTGTTTAAAGCCTCTACCTCCCCTGTGCTCTCCTTGTCGTCGTCTCCACACGCGGCTCATCCCTCTGAAGCCATTGCTTTTGGCTCGCCCTTCCATATTGGGTTCCTCTATTGCTGCGTCCAGCTGACCGTGGTCATCCAATACAACAACAGCTTCTCTGTCTTCTTCCTCAGCACCAGAGATCTTCTCTGGACCTTGATGTTCATCATTTATCTGCACCTGAATGATGTCATCCTCAGACCCATCTTCTCCCTCAAACTGGCCAGATGCATCTGATCCTCTGACCTGTTATGGTAAAAACATATTTTAGCAAACCAAGCCAACTCTCACACGAAGTGCTGATCTAATCCTTCCAGGTGTTCAAATTTGTAGAAATTTACACCAACATAGAAATCAGAAACCAATTATTTTGCATTACTGTTGTTGGCAATGGGTCTCTATGTAAAATGCAAATCATATATGGTGCAAGGGAAACAACCCCTGTAAGGTTGTTGGATGATATATTTATAATTCATTATTTGCAATGATTATGGTTTATTCACAATACTTGTCCTTTTTGACCCGAGTGGTCATTTGATCTCGCACAAGACACTCCTGGAAAGATTAGTTTCTTTAGGGATCACTGGCACCCCTATCCTGGTTTAGGTCTTATCTTACCGGACACACTCAATATGTTAAAATTAACATTTTTAAATCAAGACCATCTACAGTTACTACTGGTGTCCCTCAGGGCTCTGTTTTGGGCCCACTGTTATTTATCATCTATTTACTTCCTCCTGGCCACATTTTCAGGAAATATTGTTTGTATTTTCACTGCTCTGCCTGTCTTCCAAGCCCTCTAGTTCTTTTCCTCTAGCTTTCCTGACCACATGTTTAAATAAAATGAAAGACTGTTCAACTTTTTAAGGCTGCGGTCTTATTTATTGGTACAAAATCTACTTTGACTAAATCTGATTGTTTTAATGTGGATATTGATAATAACACAATTGGTCGTCGTCAGGTTGAGTCATTTTCAAAAGCACATTTTCTTTTGAAGCTTGTGTCAATAATATTTGTGTTTTGAAGATGAAACGAAGGTCTATGGGTTTGGAATGAGGGTAAGTAATTAATGACAGACTTTTCATTTCGGGGTGAACTAACCTTTTAAGACTACTTTGACTCAAAGTACCTCGAGAGTGTTTCAAAAACATAAGGAACCGATCCTTTATTGTCTTGAAACGTTGTCTCTGTGAGCATTATTAGCATCTGAAGCAAGTCCAACACATATTTACACTGTGTTTGGTCAAATCACTTTCATCTTTGTGAGGGATGTTGGAGAGATCCCAATCAATTAGTACTTACACTGACAATCACAGGCATAGACGGACAGTCTTCTGACTTTACAGTCTGAATAGACTTGTTTGAGGTTGAGACATTCACAACTGGGCTGCAGCTCTGAGGCTGCATGTACTGGCTCAGGGCTCCTCTGCATTTCTCCACCACATGCTCCATCTGCAGGTAGCTGGCTGCAGTCAGGTAGTTGACGATCTCTTTGGCGCTGAACTGCAGCATCCCTGTGTAACAGGACTGGAGGAGCTCACATACCACCGCTGAGCTGTGCAACATTGACACCTGCTGGGCAGAAAGAGCATTTGTTGACAGAAACAAAACAAAACAAAAATTTAAATTAATGGAAATGGAAAAACATTTGGGAAAAACATGTTTCCATAATTGTCCCTTAACACCTAGTGTCACCAAGCCATGTCTACAACATTTAAGAGCATTACTTAATATAGTTCACATTTTTGCATGATTTTAAGGGATTAAAATCAATGACACAAAAACTAATGTGCAGCAAAAACTGTCATCACTTCAGGTGGTCCAGATGTTATTTAATGTTACCTTATAAATAAAAAAAGGGACACCAAAGTAACTAACCATACAGAAGAATTCACTTGACAGCAAATGGCTTTACCTGTAGCTCTGATGTGGGGTTCATGAGAAACTGGTCCCTGAGAAAAACTGAGCAAGCAGCAAGTACGACCTTATGACCCTTGAACATGCGCCTGCCTCCCGCCACAATGGTGACATCACAGAAGTGCTGGTGTGTCCGCAGGACGTTCATGTTACTCAGGGCAGTGTCTCCGTGCCCAGGCAAACGGAAACTCACCACATCCATGTTTTTATAAAAGCTAAAGAAAAAAAATTCAGTATTTATGAAGAACAGTGTTTAACTGCTCAGGGCTACTTTTACAAAAGCATCGAAAGCCTAAGTATATTACAGAACTATTGCCACCTATGATGCTGTTAAGAAACACGGCCCAGGACAAACAAGGGACTCATGAACAACTATTACAAAATATAAAAACAGCTGTGGATCGACAACAACACACACAGTATTAAGAATTAAGCACAGATTTTGTTTAATTTAAAAAATATTTAGGTATTATTAAATTAATTGTTCAGGGTATTACTAAAAAGCAAAACACTATTTTTATGGTCCCTGTCATTTTGCAAATTCTGAAAGGCGTGTATAAATGTATAACCTTGACTATGTATTTATAATTAGAATAAAGCAGCAGCACAGTTCTTCATTGTATGAAGACTCAGTGTTGGGTCTTTCTACAGAAATGTCCACTTTTGACATGGCAAAATATTTTAACATTTATTTTTATTTTTCTAACATTTAAACTTAAACCACATTATTAGGTTACCTTTTGACTTTATGAATACATATAGATGACAGCTTAATTGTGTTTTTTATTTAGCTATTTTTGCTATTTTGTGCAATTATTTCAAGACCACTCATACCATTTTTGTCACTGGTGTTACCTGGTGTTAATTAAATATTATTGCTCATTTATTTAGCAGATGTAGTCAGAGTTACAGAAAAATAATAAAATTGCAAGAAATAAAGAGATTTATTATGTTTATGTTTCATTTATTTAATGTTAGAAAAAGAAAAAACAGTACAGTAACACAGCACGGTAACACCAGTGACACAATAATTCACCCAGAGACCTGATCTACCCAGTGACTAACAGTGACAATTTTTATGAAAAGTGCATTTTACACAATGTCTGCTGCAATGTATCAAACCACATGTTGTCAATCATGTTATACATCAGTGTGATTTTTATTTATATTTATTTATATCTCCAAATAAAAGACTTTTGCTATGTGGTAACACCAGTGACATCTCCAGGGGACCATTATTTTCATTATATTTTATTTAATTACTAAATATTATATTATACTCAATTGTTATGAATAGACCTTTGCAATTTAAATGGTAGAAAATCCTGCCTTTGACCCCAAAATAAAGCACATTCCCTTTGTACATGGCTGTGGGACAAGTAGTTTTTTGGTGCTTGGAAATCTATAAAATTAATAATAAAAATAATAACGCCACATTGATGGCTCAGGAAGGTGTAATTGTTCAAATAACACATTGTTTCATTTTAAAAAGTGGACGTTTCCGTATAATGACCCTGTTATTGTTTACATCAGTGTTAGGGTGAAGTAGCTGGCACTGTAGCATCTTTTGTTTCAGACACGCCGTTTTACTCACTGCCCGTAATACACTACATGTCATTGCTCTGGAGTGATTTAGCTGTTAGTGATGAGAAATACATAATCATACAAAACACACGAACACATATGTATGAGGATATCTAGATAACAATGCATCTCCGTCGACTGGACGAACGAAAACACCAAACTAAAACACTCGCACAGCTAGTTATCTTCATGTGTCTGATTTCGGTTATTCCCGCAAACCTTATATATTTTCTATTGTGCTCTGTTTTGTTTTAAAGCAATCGCGGCTAAGATTCGCAGAATGAAATTTAGTCACGAAACTTACCAAGAAATATTGCATACAAAAATGCATTTCAGAATAAAAGACACCTTTGGACAACAATAAGCCAGTGGTTTTAACCCTTTTAACAGGAGGCATCTACTTTTTAAGGTGCATTACCGCCACCTACTGTACTGGAGTGTGGACGAGATTAAATCTTTCTTTTAAAAAAAAAGGAAAGAAAAACTACTATCTATCATGCTTCACATGTCTGCTTATCATTTAATATATCCTTAAAGTTTAATCTATTCAACCTATATTTCTTTAATTCGTCCTTTAATCTTATTCTTACATAAACCTAACTTTTATGTCTATATATTTTATTCTATACAGCGATTCCTATATCTCGGGTCTGTTTTGAGATGATAAAGTCTAAAGCAGAAGAAGGGGGTCGTGGGAAAATGTTAATTTTGAACTAGTGTACTAGCTTAATGGCCCCATCTACTGGCGAAATGATTTAATACATTGAAAGCGTCACTGGTTGTTGTCATAGTAACTTATTTAATTAATATAAAAATGTGGTTTATATTAATTTGCCGGGCTTGTTTTGTTCGTTTTGTGGAGAGCTTGTATATAGAAATAAGGCAGTAAGAGACAGCAACTTGCAATAATAGCCTTAAAAAGTTAATGATCCGATCAGGTAAAAACCAGACACTGGTTCAGTTCGCGGCTGAACTCGCTTGATTCACGGTTCAGATATTATTGCCCCCAGAGACATTGAAATTTCATTACCTACCTCGTTTACTGAAATCACTTTGGCAGTTTGATATGCGCTCAGAACCACTTAATTCCCAAAGTTTTTGAAGATTCATGAAGCACTGATTCATACACACTCGTCACGTGTCAGTTTCCCGCCATTTTGTCCGACAGATGGTTGAGTTAGCAGACGTTGGTGGACTTTAATTTAGAAAAATCGTATGTATTTCCGTCTTCGAAACAACATACCTCCTAATGTTCATTATGTTTATTTGTCGCTGCCAGCAGCTAGTCCTGAAGATGGTCAGCTCATGTGTGACATCAATCAATAGTAACCTGCTCTGTCTTCGCTCCACAACTGTTAAGTTACTGTATATTCTTACTGAAGCTCTTTGGGGTAATTTTGACAGCTGACAGACTTAGATGGCATCAACTGCATATGAATGAAAATGTGCTTGTGGTGAGACACGTGGAAGTATTGCCAGTTCAATTACCCAGATGAGCACTATAATTTACAAACTTTCTATAGGTATTAGGAAACTGATTTCTGTATGCTGTGATTCCATTCAGAGTCAAATCAGGAATCAAGAAGACTCATGAGCGTAGAGGTGAAGACAGTAAATTCTCTCAACTTAGATTTTCTAGTTTGCAAACAACAATTAGAAGTAGCCTAATACTGCATTTTATATTTTTACGTTTGTGATTTGTCAAACTAACTCTGAATGTTAAAATTGTGAAATTAAAATGTGCATAAGGTAACATCTAAATAAAGTTTGATAACAACAGAATATGTATTAGTAGTGTATAATAGGTTTTAACATAAGTTTTTTTTTTTATATGCATTTGGGTCATTTGCAGCCATCCTCTTTTGAGGCAGCGCTCCAGCCTGGCCCCCAATTTAGGATATATAGCTCAAATGCCCTGGCGATGTAATATTAATTCACAGCAGGAAAATTAGTCGAGACAAATCTCTTTAATACGGCTTTGTTGAATTAGTAACATATGGACACTAAAGTTGCACTACAACAAAAATGACAAACACTTTTTCTTTCCTCATCACGCCACAGTACTAATTCATGAACATACTTTTTTTCGTTGGTATTAACATTGAGCACTGTTAAAAGCCATAGATATGCTAGCTAGACATTCACGTGGCATCCATTATTGTCTGCTCGCTTGTAGCTAAAGACTTTAAACCTGTAAAGAAAAACAGAAAACTGAAAGATTTGTGCTCTTATGTGGTACACAGACGGACAATTGTCTTCTTTACAAATGCAGATGTTTCTAAGAACAACATCATTAACCTCTTTCCCATGGTCAGGTGGAACGGTTCTAAGAACAGTAAGAATGGTTCATATAGTTAGATTTCCACTTGAGCTAAACTGTGTTGGCAGGATGAGTGTAGTGACGTCGCCAGTCAGGAAGAGTCATTTGTCTATTGCCCGATTCTGGCTGCTCGTTTCTCTCTGTAGCTGGCCAAGGACACTATTTGAGTGAAGTAAAAGGAAATATATGATCATCCTCCGTAGGTCCCTGTATCTCACACCACGTGTAAACACTAGCACTACCAAGCCAATGACTGACATATTTGTATGTGAAACCATATCTATAATGGCTGGGCCAGATCGTCATGGAATAAAATAGTTATGTAACCAAAATGGTTCAGCAGATAATTACATTTGTTTCTTTTCAGAAATCAATTTTTCATGTTGTTCTTTAAAATAAGTCATATCAATCAAACTGCAGTTGGGTTATTCTGATTAAGTAATAATAACCCAAACAAATACAGGTAACTTACAAAATTAAGTTTTATAAAATACATTTTTATTTATATATTAAATGTGTTTTAAAGCAAAAACAGATCAATTCAACAGTCGTTTTTTGGCTTTTTAAATGTTTTAATAGTGCGGTCAAACGATTAATCGCATCCAAAATAAAAGTTTTTCTTTACATAATGTGTTTATTTATTATGTTTATATTAAAACACACACGTACAGTATATATATTGAAAGTATTTACATGTAAACGCATTTATATTTGATATATCTAAATATATTTAATATATAAACATAACATTTTCATTAAATATATACATGCATGTGTTTGTATTTATATACTCATACTACAAATCACAGTACATACAAATATCTTACGTAGAGAAAAACTTTTATTAATCGCGATTAATCGTTTGACAGCACTAGTTTTTAAACATTACACGCAGTACAGGGAACAGCTTTTTTTCCTAACGTGCTGCTTTTGCAAGGTTGCTGAAAGTTTCAGCTTTTATTTTCTTTTACTCCATTAAAGTCTGCACAAATGATAAGTTTTACATCCTTATCGTGACATACTTCCGCGAGAAACAGAATAGTAAATGCGGAAACTAAAGGGCATTATTATTTTTTTCTAGTGCAAATTGATTGGATGTAGTAAAGTAGGTGTGTCACTCAGAGGGCTGTGGTTAAGGACGTCATGCTCACGCTCAAGCCGCCAAACTGACGTCATCAGAGAAGACCCATAATTTTTGAAGGCAGGGGCATTTTTAGATTTTTTTGTGATTTGCATGGATGAATTGTTCACCAAAAAATAACAATGTGCACGTTCACACGGACTTCAAGAAGATATGACGATTTATCGAAATTATCCATCGTCGGATCACTTTTAGTCATTTTTTATGATGCTCATTTCAGCTAGCATGTCTTTTCAAAGTGATAGTGATTTTTTTTGGCTTCTGTTCAAAAACAACAAAGGAGCTTGTGGGCTTCTGCAGTAAAATGTGAACTTGCAATACCTTGAAAGTAGAAAAAAAAAAAGACTTTGTGACAACATATTAATATTAAGGGTTCAGATCGTACTATATGTGAATATTGCACAGAACTCAGTTTTTTTAAGTGGCATTTATCAGTTTCTGCAAACGTCATATCTTGTTTAGAGTCAGGTTTGAAATGACACGAGGGTGAGTAAACTATAGCATTTTTCTTATTGGATGTTGCTGTTAGAGTATGTAGTCATTTATCCTCTCCAGGATCAAACTGCTTTGGCAGCGTTCGGCCTGCATATCATTTTTAAGCAACAATACGGTTATTACATACTGCTTACAAAGACATACATTTTCACCTAATGTGCACTGATAAATTATGCACAATAAACCTAGAAATGTGTATCAAGAAAGTAAACAGGGTTAATTCTGATTTCAACGTACTCTAAACCCCATCCCCAGCACCGCTCTCATTGTTTCGCTGCATTTCCAGATAATTTTGGGCTGTGGTTCTTCCGTGTTGCTCCTTCAGATGGCGGCGTAGAGCAGGCTTGTGGGCAAAGCTGACGTGGCAGTACGCGCACACATGCGGGCGTTCTCCACTATGCAGGTTCATGTGGTCGCACAGTGTTGACTTTTGAGTGAAGGTCTTATGGCACAGGGGGCAGCAGTGGAGCTTGGATACTCCACGGTGGACGATCATGTGGCGGTTGAGGTTACTGGAGTGGCTGAAGTGCTTCCCGCAGCATGGACACACGTACAGCCGGTGTGTTGACAGGGAATGCATGGCTAAGTCCTGCGTTGAGGAAAACGCTAATCCGCACTGCTCGCACACAACTGGTCCCGCTACACAAGACGTGGATCCCACCACTGCCACGGACTCGTCAGCAGCTCCATGTTCATTTGTATGCGTCCCGACTCCCATTCCCTCTTCCCCGCTGGAAGCTCCAACTCCAAAGTGTGCAGGACCTCCATCAGAGCCAATTTCTTCTCCTTGTCCCTCTCCAGGCCTGTACTCGATGCGGACGGTACCGTCTGCGAGATGCTGATTGGACAGATAATCAGCCCCAAAGTCTGCTCCAAAACTGCCCATCATCTCATCAGGGGTTGGGAACCGCCAAGCCTCCTGATAGTTACCCAAGAGCTTGCGATCCTTGAAAGTGTATCGCTTCCGGTGTTTAAAACCTCTTCCTCTGCCTCCCCTGTGCTCTCCATGCCGTCGTCTCCACACGCGACCCGACCCTCTGATGCCGCTTCCTTTGGCTCGCCCTTCCATACTGGCCTCCTCTATACCTGCGTCCAGCTGACCGTGGTCATCCAATACAACAACAGCTTCTCTGTCTTCCTCCTCAGCACCAGAAAGCTTCTCTGGGTCATGATGTTCATCATTGATCTGCACCTGAAAGACATCACTCTCAGGGCCGTCCTCTCCCTCGAAATGACCAGATGCATCTGATCCTTTAACCTGTTATGGCGAAAACAAAAATGACTAAATCACAACTGAGCAAACTACCAAAATAAGGGCTTATATGGCACTATTTGATTTAGGACTGCCAGCAATAAGCGGTAATATAGCAACCATATTTTGGCAAAGTTAGTATACGCGACAAATCCAACAGATATTTACACAGTGTATTGTCAAATCGCTGTCATCTTTGTGAGGGAAGATGGAGAGGTCAGCATCGTTAGCCTGGAGCTCCTTCACTGAACTGTGAGGATGCAGTGACGCTGTATCAGAAGGGGATGAAATAGACCCCAATGAGTGGGTACTTCCACTTACAATCACTGGCATAGACTGAGGGTCTTCTGTTTTCACAGTCTGAATAAATTCATGGGAGAAACAGAGAGAGAAGGACAAACATAACGCAAGTAAGAATTGTATAGTTAAACTAAATTTTTATAGGCACAGTTTATCCAAAAATAAATATTATATAATCTATGCGCATGCAAAGACTATAGAAATACAGAGACTGTTTACTCCTATACTAGAAAGTGCAACACGCAATATGGCGATATAGTTCCACCTTCTAAATGGAAGAGCCAATCGCTGATTAGTGAAGCCATTGCATCACTGCAGTAACTTTTTTTTTTAACTAGCAGCATAGGCTGTAAAGCCACAGCAAATACCAAAAGACCTATAGTCACAAAATAACTAATGTTGTTTACTATTCTTTTTTGGAGTATATCAATATACCTCACTAAATATTTGAGAAGCATTCTGTCTCTCACAGTAAACGCACAATTACCCTTTTTAACAGTCAAAAACCAAGCCTAAAAACTTTTTTGCAAACTCGATTTTTTTCTAAAGTTGTCGTTTTCATCACTTGTTTCTGACACAGTTCTGCTCCTTTTTGGTGGAATGAGCCATCAACCTGAACCCAAACGCCTGAGACAAGTTCATCAGTCACACATGAACAAGTTAATTAAGGTCAAAAGGGTTACAAAAGCCGTGTTCCACCTAGCTTTTAGATACACGCATTTGGTAAAGTGGATGAAGGAAGTTTTTATAGACAGACCCTTGACCCCTCAGTTTTGATAGAGGGAGCTAGTCTACTTCTTTTGTACATTACAGGGATCTCCATAGACCACAATGCAACATAATTGCAGATCATGTTTCAAGTTGGGATACTCACTATGGGGCTGCGACTCCGGGGCTGCATGTACTGGCTCAGGGCTCCTCTGCATTTCTCCACCACATGCTCCATCTGCAGGTAGCTGGCTGCAGTCAGGTAGTTGACGATCTCTTTGGCGCTGAACTGCAGCATCCCTGTGTAACAGGACTGGAGGAGCTCACATACCACCGCTGAGCTGTGCAACATTGACACCTGCTGGATTTAGAAAAGGAACAGGGTGAATTTTCGTTTTATGCAGACTTGAAATTCTACATCGCAACTAGCAACACCAACTGCAACTACATAATAATAATGATTGACTTCAAACACGTTTCTTAAAACACTTCCCTGGCCTAAACTTTAGACACTGATTAAAGAGTTAGTTCACCCAGAAATAAAAATTGTGTCTTTAATTCCTCATGCTCTACGCAAGCAATGTTGTGGTTCTCACAATAATGGGACAATGAAGAGAAGAATTGTTAAAGTCATTACTTTTCGTTGTGCAAAAAAGAAATTACAGTTCCTAGCCATAAAGATGTATATATATTTCAATATCAACAGGCAACTATTTTTACAGCTATGTGAACTGGGACAAAACACACACAGAAATAAATATATATATATATTTTTAACTTTCTATTAGACTGCTCTTTTTTTTTTACAACGTTCTTTAATTGCCAGCCACAATCTTTTACATACAATTACAGATTATTAAGCTTATAAACTGTCAGTTTGCTGTTTTACACACATGCACACAAACATTGTCTCATAAACGACAGTCACGAGAGGCACAAGAAATCTTATGAGTCGTGTCAAACCATAATCACATAGCAGCAAAAGACAATACTTTATTTAGCCTTTTCTGGAGAAGTGTGTGCTGCAAAATCAAGTATTTTTGATAGTTTCTGTCCGGTGTGCTCGTTTTATCGCGTTTCACCACAGCTGTCATCAGTTTTCTGTCTGGTAGTGGAACCAGGTATACAAAACATTTTTTAAATTGGAGCCGAATCCAGCACCCAACATCACAAGAAGATATTTTAAGCTCCTACATACAGTAGAATCTGTACTGGTGTGTATTGGCTGACTCAAATTTTCGCTTTGTTTTGCCTCCAGCTAGTGCTGTGACGTAATTGTGACAAAAAGGCTCTATAATAGAACATTTTATGTTCAGAAATGAGAGTGTCCTTGAATGGACCAGCAGAGGGAAAGAAGGGAATTCCAGATTTGCTTCGAATACACAACTAGCTGCATTGTACAAATAAGTCTAGTTTACATACCAATATAGTTTTATTATTTTTTACAGATTTTAGGAGGTGATAATCTGAAATCACTGACAAAAAAAAAGAGAAATGTGAAGTTGAATATTTTGTCTTCAGGGCATTAGTGACACTATTATATTAGATTTGATCATCTAATACAGACCAATGTAACATTAGCGACACAAAAGATCAAATGTTTTGATCTGATGGCACGAGAAGCCCCTCACCTGGAGGTCTGATGAAGGGTTCAGGAGAAATTGGTCCCTGAGAAATGCAGAGCAAGCGGCCAATACGACCTTGTGACCCCTGAACATGCGCCTGCCTCCCGCCACAATGGTGACATCACAGAAGTGCTGCTGTGTCCGCAGGAAGTTCATGTTACTCAGGGCGGTGTCTCCGTGCCCAGGCAAACGGAAACTCACCACATCCATGTTTGCACCTACAGCTAAAACGAAAAAAATAACAATTATATATTAATACAAACAACTGATATCTTTAAGGGTATACAAAAGGGAGTTTGTTTTTCTTCATAATTATGAGCATTTTTTAACAGTTTTTCTTTCTAAATATATGACAGGTATTTATATTTATGGAAATAATATAGTTACATAAAATACAGAAACAACACGTCCATGAATATATTTTCGTAACGCCACAAATTCACATTTAGAAAAAATAAAAGGAACAACTGTCCATTAAACGAGATTTGTATGCTCACTGTAACGGTTTGTTTACATCAGTAATAAGCTAAAGTAACGTTAGCTCACAGTGTACCGCCTTTTGTCTCAGACAGACTGTTTAACACACTGCCCTCAATACAAAACAAACACTTCACTGATCTGATAAACAACACGAACTTACTTGAGTGATTTAGTGAGGAGAAATCAATAATCCTAAAAAAAACACACACGAACTTATCACATTTATGATGTCTAGAGATCAAGCCAGCTTTATCCACATTACTGCACGAGCCAAAACACTACACTAAAACACTCGCACAGATCTCGTTTACAGATGTCTGTTGTCTTTATGGATCTGATTCCTGTCATTCCTACTATACATTATCTGTCGTGTTCCGTGTTTTAAAACAACTACAGCTAAAAATCGTAGAATGAAATGAAGTAAGAAAAGTTAACAGGAAATTTCGAATTCGAAATATGATTTTCAAAATAAAAGTCCCGTCTAGACAACATATGGAGTTCACAAGAGCCTGTCGCATCTTTGTTTACTCTACAACGCGCTAGCGTATTATCAAACGTTTCTTTCGTTAAACACGGTTATTAAATATAT
>JAUMHR010000076.1:4730870-4752758 GCA_032361145.1 Enteromius fasciolatus
CATAGCGTCTAGCAAGACGCAGTACTCGTTCCATGTCTCAGGGAACAGGGGTTACGGAAGTAACCTATAAGTTCTCCTGAACTGAATAAGTGTGATCCACCACCACATCCACCGTATCTCGTCACAAGCATCCCTCCTCCGCCCTGTTCGCACTGTCCTAACGGGGGTACGCGGGGTTCGAGCAGACGCCGAGCTCTACCCTTGCTAGAGTTCATACTTCCAGGGCTCCAAGTCCTCCTGTCCCCCAGGACAGCACGCCAAACACGCTATTATTACTACTGCTATTTATGAGGATGCGCGAACTACTGAACATCAAAATTACCTTCATTCCAAAGATGAACAAAGGTCTTATGGGTTTAGAACGACATGAGGGTGAGCAATTAATGACAAAGTTTTCATTTTTGTGTGAACTAACCCTTTAAACAAAACAAAAAAAACCTTCCCAACCCCAAACTTTGAACAGAAGTGTAACTAAAGGTACTTAAAAATGATTACATCAGACTAAATGAATGAAAAACAATGGTTTAGTAGTATTAATTGTAATAAATCTAATATATCACATTGACACATATGTGTCAGTCTGATGATTTTTCGAGCAATACCTGTCAGATTAACATACAGCCTCTGTTTAAAAAAGAGGAAGTTATTGTAAAAGATGATGAGATTAGTCAGACGTCTGAATTCCCCTCATCTCTCAGCCCCTCAATCACTGTCAGGCACTGGCAACAGTCAGTTTATCCCATGATGCTGCACATGGAGGAAGCTGGGGCCCACACCATACATGGCCAGTTTAACAAATGCTGATGTTATGTCATTATTACATGGAAGAGCATGAGCTTGTTGTGTACCTACCTCTAAAAACGGCATCCCATGAGCAAGCTCATTCTAAGCTGTATTTTTTTCCCTTCCTTTGGGGAGTCTGACAATACTTAAAAGATGTAATGTCACAATTGAGGAGGAGGATGAGTAAATAGTTTAGTAATTTCAAGGGAATCTTTTATCTGTCAATATTTACAATGACTGAGTCAAAAGTATGTTGTGGTAAATAAGCTATTGCCTGAGAAACATTATCTTAAGTAGATTATTTTACACAATTCTGTAATAAGATTAAATGAAGGGCTGCAAGTGTTTCAATTCAGTACTTGCGCTGAAATGTGACCGCAGAGATTCAGTACACTATTTTTAAATGCCCTACTTTTGATTTCATATTCCAGATTCAGTAGAAGCCTACGTATCTTTCACATCTCTACGCTGAAAGCTTGCATCAATTCCAATACACTGGAAATTATATCAAAAGTTTTTGTTTTTTTTCTGACAGTGGTGTTGGTATGGTGTCGTACCACAGTTTCCCATGTAATAAACCCCACATAAACCTGTAATGTTTGAACAATGTGGTTGATTAAATGATAAAAAAAACACTGCAAAACAGTGCTGGAATAGTTTCTTTCACTTCCACGAACATGTCTATAAACTACGCCACTAGGTTTTTCTCTCTCATAGTAATTAAATCTTAGTAAAAAAAATATATGTTATAATTGATAAAGTTTTTATAGAAGACAGCTGTGAGACCATTTGAGTGTTGGGAAGTAGTTACAAGTAACAGAGCCGAACAATTTAATAATAAAAAAATGTAATTGTAATCAGTTAAAGTTACTGAAAAAAAGTGTAATTACATGAAAATGATTACAAAGTGGGCTACATCTGAATATGTTCGCACATTTGATCGATTTCTCTAAAACTATTCCATAACTGTTGTATTCCCTATTTGAGTTTATATATATGCTTTGTGTTTTTTTAAGATGAACAGTTTTTTTCCCCCAAGGTGTTGTTAGATACTAGTGTTTCTTGTCATAAAAATGCAAAGATTTGATTTAAAAAGTCGTCTCATTGATATTGAACTCTTGATGTTTAAATTAGTTTTAACCTCAGAATGATCTCAAAGTAAAAAGTGCTGGTGGCTGTGCTTTAAATAATAAACAGTAAAATAAATAATAAAAAGTAAAAAAGTTGAAACTCAAGTGATGAAAGAATTTCTACCAACGTTAGAAATGTTGAAAAGGAATTGAATGTAATCAGCTACATTAATAAAGTAATCAAAATAGTTTTGATACATTTATAGTGTTCATGAAGTGTTGTTGCTGAAGTTGTTTGCTTTGTTTCATGCCATTTTATGATATTCTGTTTAAAGAAGTGTGGAGTTTGACATTAAATAATCACATATGCTGTGGCTGATATGACAAAATCCTCTTATTCATTTATTTCAACAAAGCTGCCAATTTTTTAATTATTATGCAGAAATGTATACTGGAGTATTTACAGTGCCCTACGCTAATATTTGCACCCTTGTTAAATCTGAGGTGATTGTGAGAATAATCTGCATTGTTTATCCTTTCATTCAAACAATTCTAACCTATCATTGAAGTACAACAATGGAAAATGGAGAGAAAAACTCATGATGAAATAAATGTTTTTCTCTAATACGTGTTGGCCACAATTATTGCTACGTCCTTTTCCCCAAATAACAGCTCTGAGTTTTCTCAGTTTTCTTCTGTCTGAAGGGTTTGGAGAACACCTGATAAGAGAAAAGAGACCAATCCTTCATCCAGAATCACTCCAGACCCTTCAGATTACCAGCTTCACCTCTTTAGTTCACCTCGCTCATTTTCTGCAGCTGTTCAGGTCAGAGGACTGGGACAGCCATGGGTGAAGCTACAACTTGTGCTCAGTGACTAACTCTTGTGTTTATTTTGATGTTTGTTTTGGATTATTGTCCCAGTATACTTCAGTTCCAGTCCTGTCTGACAACTGAACACGCTGGAGATGAGCGAGGAGAATTTTTCTTAAACCCTCCTGAACAACATGTGCTGATGTAGGGGCTGTCTGACAGGTTTTCTGACCCTGACTATTACTCAACTATTTTCTTTATCATTGAAGAGTCTTTAGCCACTCAAACTCTTCTCCTCGCCGTGTATTAGGGCAATTTCCTAACATTTTATGTCGAATTGGAAATTCTTAATTATTTCCCTGATGGTGGAAATGGAAATTTTCACTGCTCTAGCACTTTTCTTTAAGCCACTTCACTAATTTGTGAAGCTCAATTATCTTTTAAACAGAAACTCAGGGCTGGATATTTTCATGTTCATAATCACCCAGGAGTGCTCAAAACTGTGAATATTAATGGGAATATACTACAGAGATATTTTACTCATAAAAACATCTAGGGGTGCCAAAAATTGTGGCCAACAAGTATTAGAGAAAAACATTTATTACACAATGAGATTTTCTCCCTATTTCAGTTATTCAATAGGTTAGAATTTTGTACATTTTTTTGAATGAAAGATCAAAAGGATAAACAATGCAGATGTATTTTTAAAGCATATATATGTGTGTGTGTGTGTGTGTGTGTGTGTTTTACTGAGCTCCACTGTTTACAACACATAGTTAGCATGTTTTTTGAAATATATCTTGGCCAAATGTTTTAAAAACTTTCAAGATTGAATTATACAGCAGAATCCTTGTTTACATGAATGCAGAACCATTTTGTTTTCTATATTGATGTGACTTAACCTAGTCGTAGTTTCTGTTGCTATTCTGTTTGTGCTTTTACAAGCGTCTGTCGAGCAGTGAGCAGAGCTACACTAACATCCCTGCTGTCATCAAAACATTGATGTTGTAGGACCTGCATGAAAAGCCATTGTCTGAGATAAATGGACGGAATAATTCCTCTGCTATCACACGTTCATGCTGTGAGGCCTATAAAAATGTCAAAAGCACTCATTTCTTTGTGCACTTTCAATCATGTCATGATGAATACACACACACACACACACACAAAAAGAGGAAATTACGTCGTTCACCTCTCATTTGCACCAGAGAACTGAGTTTAGAATTTTGCAACAAGCAGAAAAAAATCCATTCAAAACTTTTTGATTTATTCTTAGTACGAAAAGGAAAAGCCTCTCTCCGTTGTCATCTGATATTTTTCAGAATATGTCAAATAAATGTGTTTATTATTAATGATTTATTACAAAGTGGTGTATAAGTGTATAAATTGGTTACATTCTAACAGAGGGAATACCAGTGCAACTTTTGTGCAGTGAAAAAGATCTATGAAAATCAAATGTTCTTCATAGAATCATATGTGTTTAATATGTCCTTTATTTTTAGCTTGATGCGATGTCACAGAACTATAAACAATTGTTTTTTTTGTCACTTTTGTAAGTGGGTCTGTATCAGTGTGGGAGTACACTCCTCTGGTGTACTGGTTTCTCCTCTCAGTCTCTCTCTACTGCTCAGTTTTCTCCGCACTCTGACATCACTGGAGTTTCCCCTAGTTTTTTTCAGGTTTTATAAAGAATGAAGAAGCCGCTTTTCTGAGCACAGTGCTGACAGACCAACCAAGCAAAACACTGAAGTGATAAACTTTACAAAACCATTTAAAAGAGCACTGACACTCTGCAGTTTCTTATATTTGGACGTAGTTTATCTTGAGCTTTCAGAGGACTTACATACACAATGATGATGGATCTTGAGAGTCAGTTTCTTGAAGAAGGACTGCTGCCCTTACCGCAGGTGATGGTGTCGAGGAGGAAGGCTGGCTCCTCAAAACCAGGCATCTGGCGGGTGTGTGGGGTCTTGCTGGCCGTGGCCTTGTGTGCCGCCGCTGCCGTCTGCTTCACGCTCAACAAGGTGACCATGCACACCATGAATATGCAATTTCAGCCACGTATCAGTGCATTATTGTGTACTTAACGTTACGTTTCTTCTTCATTCTAGTCTGAGAACAACCAGGAAGGTGGAAATGGTGAGTTTCATATCCCCTTTTCCCCATTCAGATCAGATAATGTGATTTTCTGTTCAACTAAATCATCTTATATGAGTATTTTTGTGTTTTCTCCCATCAGCGCTCAGGCTCACATTAAGAGATCATCTTTCAAAAGACAATGTCACTTCGAAGGCTGCCATCCATTTAACAGGTAAGCTTCATTCAATAGCGCTAAATGAGCTGTAAATAAACACTAAACATCACCTTACCATTAAATGTTTAAGCAGCTTCGCACTGCATTATACATTTTAAATATATAGCAAGAGTCCAAATACTTTTAGGGGTGATTATATGAAGTCTAAAAGTTGACTATAAACATTAAAGCAGTCAAACTCTAGTGTAATTTAACACAAATTCATTTGTTTATTAGAAATAAATCAGTTATAGACACCAATATGAACAGGTTGCACGACAGGCTCTTATCCTTGGAAATTATACAAACCATAAAAGTAAAAAAAAAATATGACCCTGATTAGAATAGATAATGTTTTACTTACAGTGACGATATTTTGATGTTTTGTATGGCACCTGCCAAAAATATGAAATATAGCCTATAGACATCAAAAATCATGTTAAGAACATTAGTGTTTATTTTGTAAACTTTAATATATTTAGTATCAATGTAATGTGTTCGGAATTGAATGGCCAACTATTTTTACAGCATTCATTAACCCTATAGGGTACTATTGTTCATTATTAATTAGTGTTTGTTCATAACATATGAATTAATAATAAATGATGGAAAAAAATAATATATATATATATTTCCTTGTATTTTTATGAATTACATTCAGCAGGACCTTAATTATGGTAGCGTTTTTGTCACTTGATAATGTAAAATTTGCATCCTGCAGCAAAAACCTATTGACAAGCACCAACTTAGGCCATGATTTTGTTGTATTCTTCTCTAGGTGCATATGACCCTGATGTGGCTGACCACCTAGACTGGAAACAGAACCAGGACCAGGCTTTCGTTTCAGGCGGCTTGGAATTAGTGAACAGAGAGATCATCATTCCTAATGATGGCATTTACTTCGTCTACAGCCAGGTGTCTTTCCACATTAGCTGCAGGAAGGACATGACTGAGGACCAGGACGCCGTTCATATGAGCCACGCGGTGTGGCGCTACTCCGAGTCGTACGGCAGCTACAAGCCGCTGTTGAGCGCGATCCGCTCCGCCTGTATGCACTCGTCTGACTCGGATGATCTGTGGTACAATACCATTTACCTCGGTGCGGCCTTCAACCTAAAAGCCGGAGACAAACTGCACACCAAAACCACCCAAATACTCCTGCCGCGAATCGAAAACGAAAATGGAAAGACCTTCTTTGGGGTGTTTGCTTTATGATATAAACTCTAAACAAATCCCTTAAAAAAATTGCACACAGTGTAGACTACTGTATTTATATTGAGAAACATTTAATTTTTATTGTTAACAGGTCCTGGCTGAAAATTTCTAGTGGGCCTACAGTTTCCTTTTTTGTCAGTGTAGCTGGGTGTCAAGCAAAACCTGAAAAGTAAGGAAAGAGTAGAGTAAAGCGGTATTCTGAACTTCCTATGCAATGACACTGACAAGACTAAAATGACCCCTAGTCAATGTTTTATATTAAAACAGAAGGAAATCTATAACTCCTATGGATCAGATCCAGACATCAGAGGAGGAAATCATTTTAGTTTAAGTTATTTATATTGTTTGTAAAATAACTTTTTTTTTTTGGCATTTGAACATGTTAATTTTATTCCTATTTATGTGTAATCTATTTATTTAATTATTTATTTAACTATTTATTAAAAGAATGGAAAACTACTGCACTGCTACTGTGATGAAATGTATTGCTGTAATGTAATAAATCTTTGCAAGTGTTATGTAAATGAGCATTTTCTCTTTTCTCTCTTTGGGGTTACACTTTATTTTGATAGTCCTCATCATTTGATAGTCCTCATAGGTCATTCTACTAACTATACGTAACTATGTTTTACTACATGTCAACTAATTCTCATTCATTTGCAACTACATGTCTACTAACTCTCAGACTAGACAGTTAGAGTTAGTATAAGTTGACATGTACTTGTTTTTGATAGTATGTTATTTGCTCAGGACCCATCAAAATAAAGTATTAGAAGATATTAAGCTGACTAATGCTGTAATGACTGCATTACTAGTTTGAAAGTTACTTCCTGTTAGTAGAATGTCTAAAGTGGACTATCGAAATAAAGTGTTACCGTTGTTGGTCCTGATATTAGGTTACTGAGTGTATAAAACATTGGTTGTGCAGAGGTTACTGCAGAGGAAATCATGGCTGTAATGAAATATCTGAGCAAAAGCTGTAGTCCCCTCAGTCCTAAAGATATTTGTATTTATAAAATTAGAAAGCAGGGTACTAGGGAAACTGTCGTGCATTTTCAAACCCCTCCATGTGCACGCTTCCGCTGACACGGTTTCCTCATCAGAGAAAACTGTGGTTTGGTGAGGGGAAATTCCCTTACATGCACCACCATGTCAGGCTCCAGGGAACACTCATTAATAGTGCATGGGCATCTCTGTGGTTACTTCAGGCCTATCTCAGGTTACTCTTATTAATCGACAATGGTTGACAAGCAATATAATCAGTGGGTTTTGTGAATACAGTGGAAAAACTCATGCTTGGGTTCATTGAGGGTAATGTAGGCTACATTATGGGGATCATTTTACAGCTATAATCTGTCATGAAATATCATTTGGAGTTCTGATATTCATGCTAGTAATGCTATTTACATATAAATAACTAGCATCTAAATGCTGCTTTTAAAGTAAAAGTCTGAATATTATTTTCCAAAAATCTCAGCTCAGCGCTTTGTGCAAATTATGAGAGTATAATTCTGCTGAACTGTGAATAATAAGCCACTGCCATTGAACTATAGCTTAAATGTTGAATTTAATAAGATTTTTTTGATTCAATTGATATAGAGAAGATGTATAGGGATGGTGTATTATTGCCGGCCAAAAGGCATTTTAGCAGTTTTTGATGAGGCGAACACAAGCTCAAGCTATTTCCACACTTTTTTTCAACCATAAAGTACACCAGTAAAACACCTTTATGACTTTTTATAACTTTTACTTGTCTTGAAAAAGGCAATTGCTTACAAATTGATAAATGGCACTGCAGAGGTTGTTGGGGGATGCTAAACATACTCATACCAAACAGGCAAATGCCACCATGGTGCCACCATTTATCTTTACATGATTGTACTTTAAAAAAACCTTAGTTGGTAACAGTTTGTTTTTCCTAATAGTCGACTTTACACAATCTAACTTTGCAACTACAATTTGTGTAAAACCTCAGTGACGGGTAGGTTTAGGGGTGGGTTAGGTGTAGGCCATTCGTACAAATTCATTTGAATTAGCAACTCATAAAATATGTACAATTTAGCAAAAGATCATATGAATTCGTAAGTGAGGTCGTACGAATTGCTGTGAGATCGAGCTGACTAATCCTCATTCATTTGCGATCTCATAACTCTCGGAGTAGACTGTTAGAGTGTGTTTAAGGTTAGCAGAATAAGTTGACATATACTTGCAAAGTTTCTGATAGTCAGTATGTTCTGGACCCATCAAATTATAGTGTTAGAAGATATGAAGCAGACAGTACTAATACTCTATTAATGACTGCTAGTTGACATGAACAGCAGTTGCAAAGTTATTCACTGTTAGCAAAATGTCTAAAGTAGACTATATAAAATAAGTGTTACCAAATGTTTTATAATTAGACCATTGATGGAAGTGCTTTCCCTTCTTTTGACAGGCAACAAATGATGTTTTAGTAAACATTGCTAATAAGGATTAGAAGTAAAAAAGGAGAAAACGGTGTTTAAAAGCATGTGTCACAGTGAGGATTTACGAGAAAAATGAGAGCACTGAAGTGAATTATTCATGGGATATTGTTCATTAAAAAGTGTAGTGTCTTGTCTATATTGACACAAACAAACTAAAAAGCCCACCCATCACAGATTTTCTTGTGATACCAATGTCACAAATAAAACACCCAGCTTTGAATTATTTTCCAGAGGAATTATAACAGAGCATGACAGAAAATGTAGAGCTCATTCAGTCAAACTGACGTACACTGATTATCTAGTGCAGTATTATTATTGTTTCAGTTCATACCAGAAAATGCCACCCATATTTAAAAATGTAGAAGACGTGTTAGGAAAACATCGAACAATGCTCTAAATATATCTCACAAGTGTAAATTGAAATGGCTCTAACTCTGGAAGTCCCCTTTGACCGTGACTTCCACTGAAATGTCAACAGATGCCACATCATATTCTTTCAATATCAGATCTCATATTCACAGTCAGTGCTGAAGCTGACTGAAGTGCTTCAAAATCATGAACTGGCAAGTCGTATGCTGTACCTGAGGGGTTATAAAGCAGTTCCAATTATAAAGTAGCTTCTGTGAGTGCAGCGTGACTCATCAAACACATAAACCACTAAAGAGATGAAGAGTTTTAAAAAATGTAGCAAAAACTACATTTATTTCACCATAGACACCAGTCCAATAGCGTTGTACAGAATCTATCATAGTACAAATACAAATATATTTTCAATACCACATACGAATACCTTTGACTTTATATACTTCATACTTTGTGCAAGAGAATACATTTATCATGTACATTTAGCATTTACACAATTAACATTTGTGCATATCATTACTATCATGATTATTATTGAACCACCATTTGGCGAGAAATGATGAATAAAATATTACAGTAGGCCGATAATAAACACCACGGTGGGGTTTGTCCTCATGTTCACGACATCCTCCCCAGGATTCCAGGAGAGTCATCTTGTATCAGCGTTTGTGTAAAATAAAAGGGCACCATTTAGCCAATCACAAGTGCTAATGACACACCAATTCGATGACATCATGATGCAGTTCAGTCTCCATCTGTGTTTGGAATGGAATACTAGCATACTGTAGTATATACTGTATTCTGTCTTCATTTATTAACTAATAGCATCTCAAACTGTATTCATTATGCTACAATAACCTTTAAATTTCATCCATTTATCATTGATACATATGGTTTATGCATTTTACATGGCCTAGTTAGCCTAGTTGGCTGCCAACTTTATTGGGAGTACTGAGAGTTTTTCTTCAAATAATTTCTATTATAGTGATTAATAAGTCTTTTCTTATGATGTTTAGCTATTAACAAATTTCTGGTGAAGCACGTACAACTGGCTGACTTCTCAATTACTAATTAGTTTATTATCTGATTACCCTGTTAGAAGCTAGGATACTCCCTTTTAAATAGAGCTATCTTCCTTTCTCTGATATCTCGCATTTTTGCTTCCCTCCACCCATTTCTCCGCCCTTGATTTCGATTCCCTCGCTAATTCTGTTTGTTCTCCAGATTGAAGGAACCTTCAGCAGAGTCCAGACCATCACAGTCAGGGCCCGGTCAGAGCTTTAGAACCTATGACGTTTTACCATAGGGCCTTACATTCGATCTAAGGCTTGATTGCTGGGAATTGGATGCTGGGTATCCAGCCAGAGGAGAACTGGCCCCATCCAAGCCAGGGTTCTTCCAAGGTTTTAATCTCTATTTAGTTGGAGTTGTGGTTCCTTGCCACTGTTGCCTACGGCTTGCCCAGATGGAGCCATCCAGTCCCAGTAGTTAGTCCCGGCCATTCCTATTCCGCCATATTTCTTATGTAGCCTAACTAGGGTTCACCTCTAGGCTTCACCTTCCTCCCGGGGGGCATCAGGGGTACGGGCCAGTCACCGAGCTCTGTCAGACCATCGCAGCCCTTGGGCTAAAACCCCTAGGGCTTCAGGCTCAGTCGGGCTCTCGGCCCTCCCCCCAGACAGCACACCAAATACTGTGTTTTATTGTGGAAGTGTGAACTCCATGAACCAAACCAACCAGATACGAGATGAATTTCAGCATTTTAAAACTGGACAAAAAGACTAAGGGAAAGAACTACCATCCCATGAAGCATTGCAAATGACAAATGCATTAAACAAGATATAGACTGTTAATATAGAAACAATATATTTCACTTTTATTGCAAAATGTGCATATTATGCATACAAATATTTAAGTAGTTTAAGAGTGCAGGGAAACTGACTCGAAATCATTTGCAGAGCTTTTTGAGATTTTTTTACTTGTTGCAATTTTCTGATTGGTGGAGATTCTCGGCAGAATTATGGGTAATGTAGTTTTTCCCAAGGAAATGTATTGAAATATGGGCTTCATATTCATATTATTGCTTCAACAAAAGATGATCATTTTTGTAGCTCAGAGTAAGTTACTATTAAACAACTAATTTCCCTATAAAGAGAATGAACATGATTTTTTTTACTAAATACTACACTGAGGGTAGTATACTAGCATGTGATTCCAAACACAGCCTATATATGTTTTACAAAACCAGCAGCAACATTCCAAATATTATGAGGTATTAACAGTTCTCAGAAATAATGAGCAATGTGCTATTGTCATAAGCACTTATGAATAGACAAATGACTCTTATAGTCCCTGTTCTTTCTGTATATCCCATCCCTCCAAATGAGAGACAGTCTTTGCTGCCGAAAAGATGGAAATGAGGCAGACGAGACCAACCATTTATAGTCCAGCTGAAACAGAGGAAACTTTGCGATAGAGGCCTGCTGATGAATCCACATCAAGATAAAGCAAGAGCTTACGAGGGTCAAACAGACCGCAGGGAAAAGCTGCCATTGAAGACTGTCATTTAGGGGGTGCTGAACACAGGAAACTGGCTGTTTTATATGAGTTGAACAAGAATTACAGCTCCTCTATACTATGTTTAGAAATCAAGTACTGTACTGTACAGTAAGGTTTCAGTTTTGGGTTAAACCAAGAATGTAACGTGGTTTGAGTGACACAAAGCAGCTGATGAGTGTGTGAATGTGCGTGCCCAAGTAAAGTACCGTATTGCACGCTCAACTAATTCCTCTTTTCAAAAGTCTTTTGCTGTGTACCAAACACACAATAAAAATGGTTGCACAATGCACTTTAAATGTCATCTGCATTGCAAAATAGCAGCATCATGTGACGCTTTCAATATGGCAGGTGCCATTTAGAAGCAAACTGCATTACAATGCTGGGAGATTCAATCTGCAGCTTTCAGCGACAAGGGGGATCTAATAAAAACCAAAACCCCCAAATCGGTGATGAAATTAAATCTCCTCTGTACAAAGACTTCAAATGTCTTCAACAGCTTGTGACTGTAAAAATATTATCCCAGCATGCTCTGGGAGAAAAGCTGGCTATAAGCAAACCAACATCATTTCATTACATAATTGCAGCTTATTGCGAAGCTATTTCTTTTTTTGTGTGATAAATTATGAGTGATTTCTGTCTATGCAAAAATCACATTATAATGGCAGGATGTTGCTATGAAGTTGCTAAGGTATTCTGGTGGGTTTCTTAGAAAAGTGTCTTTCCTTCAGACTAGATTCATGGGCTTTTTACACCTGCCAGCTGAAAATCATAAGTCTATGAAGCATTAGCACACTTCTCTTCAACAAACAAGATGATTTGAGGTAACACTTCTGTGATGCAAGACAGGAATCCCTTAAAAGTGAGTTCCAAACGAGATAATGGGCAAAAACAAAAGTTAATTATAACTCTGTATAATTCATTGGTCACAAGACATTTCGTAATACTGTCAGCTGTAAAGGAATGTTTATGAGGTCATGTTGAAATTGGAAAATTGGTAAATTAACGACAGGATATGAAGTAGTCAGAAGTCAAACGCAGTTCAAGTATGATGCCAGCAACACTTAGATCAAGGGTTCGACTCCCAGGGAACACGTACTGATAATGTAAACTTTAGACGCACTGTAAAATGCACTAAATAAAAGCATCTGCCAGATGAATGAATGTAAATGTAAAAAATGGTCCATGTCGTTACCACACTGACTCGCGATTGATATGATATGCAGTTCAATGTCATGATTTCAAAATGTGAACGCGACTGACACTGCATCAAATGAATGTGTGAATGCGCTCACCCTCACAAACCTGCAAGACCTTCATTACCAAATTAATCCTCCATGACCCTCCATAGACAGCAAGGGAAGTGCCACTTTCAAAGCCCAGAATGGTAGTAAAGAAATTATTAAAAGAGTTCATGTGACATGGATTAATGAAGGTCTTACAGGTTTTAAATGACACAAAGGTGAGTAATTCTCGACTTGGAATACGTCAATATTTACGGAATACTTCAAGGCCTTGACACACCAAACCAAACTAGCAGCAATGAAAGTTGATGTTCAGACCGGTTGACAAAAACTGAGAACAGCCTTCTGTCTCTGGCGTCTTGACTTTTTTACTTGCGGTCATGATTTTTGCACACGAACAGCCAATCAGAGTTCTTTCTCAACAGATGTCAATCCATCATGCTCAATAAGCCAAAAAGCCACCGATGGTGTCTAACTAGTGCCAATGGTGCTGAACACACACCAAAAAAACAATTAGATACGATGGCCTGATGTTTGCCGATGGTCAGTTTGGTGTGTCATGGCTTATACTCACGCAGCTTGATTGAACTATAGGAAACATGAACAAGAAAAGCACAAAATTGTGGTATTACAATATTCATAGATTTTGACATATTCGTATTTTAAGGGAATAATGTTTTTGTACGGACATTTTTAGCATGTCATCGTTTGTCCACAATTTCAAAATCAGCTGAGGGTTACTCATTTGAACAACGAAATGGTTCATAGCCTGTGGTGTTCAAATATGGTGACACATCAAATGGTGCAATCAAAACCAGATTCTCAAACCTCCTGTGTATAACCTTCCATGAGTCACAGCAAGAGTCGGAAACAAAAGAAACAAACAAGGCATTCTGCTGGGCGGAGATGGGGAATATTGTGGGCCGAGAATCCGAAGGTAGCTTGTTTTTCTCCCCCCTTTAAGTTCACCGCCCCCCTGGTAGTATTTCACGCCAGGTCCTCCAGACTCACTTGTAGAGGAGCTGCAGCCGGCCGGGGTGGCAGTTGTTGCGGTTGATCTTGCCGTCGGGCTGGTAGAGGGTGGAGGAGTTGGAGAAGGTAGGAGGGAGGGAGTGGTTGTCGGAGGCAGGGAGGGGGTATCCTGGTGGAGGGAGGAGAGATTTGGGATCGTTCTGAGGAGTGGGGAGAGACGGAGAGCTGTGGTTCTGATTTGAAGAGGTTGGCCGTTTCCTGGAGCGCAGGGCCTGTCGCTCCGACAGCTGGTTTCTCAGCTCTGATACTCGTTCCTCTTTCTGTCGGGAGAAAACATGAGGCCAAATGAGAAACTTGTTTCTGTTGAGCCTAAAAATATTATCTGTGAATATATTATAACCATTGAGAATAGGAAGATGAAAGTAAATGTGACAATCCGCCACAGCTCTCATGACATTTTCAGTATGAGATGGGATAGGGGCAAACGGAGAATATAAGTATGAGCTTCTTTTAAAGATGAGTTTGAATTATTCTGGCCACTCAAAATGTAGGATGTTGAACTTGAATGACAGGAAGAGGGTTTTTGCTAAATCATAATTCAAGGAAATTATAGTCACACAAAAGGAAAGATTCCTTTTAGTGTTGTTATTTTTAACTAAAACATCTCATTTTTTTCATCAGTTGAAATAAAAGCAAACTAATATAGGGCAAAATTACTAAAATTGACAAAAATAATTAATCTAAAATGAAAACTATTGAAAACATTAAGAAATACTATAATGGTATATAATTTATGCTAAAATAAGTTTCTATTGCATGCCACAAATATTGCAACAAAATGCATTTATTAAACAATTAATTTCACAACCAGTCTCACAACCAATTCATACATATTGTACGAGGTGGCTAATCCGAACAAATTTGTTAAACCCCGGTGACGGGCAGGTTTAGGGGTGGGGTTGGGTGTAGGTCATTTGAACAAATTCATGCGAATTGGCAACTCGTAAAATACGTACGATTTAACAAAAATCATATGAATTTGTAATTGAGGTCGTACGAATTAGCCACATAAAGATTATTTTAATATTAATGAATAGCACAGTCCACAGCACAGGGATAACAATAAAGGACAAAAAAACTATATCGTTGGAATCTTTTTTTTTTAGAATGATTTTTTCCAGCTGATGAACAATATAAACATTGACAACCATTCAGAATCCATCCTATTCTCACAAGCTCGAGAATTTAAAGCGACAGATGCGTGTGTGCTAAGAATAAACAAATAATATCGCTCGCCTGTGTGGACGCTAATATTGTTATCTTTATTGTAATCGTGCTTGGTGTGAACGGGCCTTAACTCTGCTTATTTACACCTTTGTATATAGACATTGTTCTCATCTGGTTTCTTTAAAACAAGCTCATTACTTTTAAAGCAACACCACAAAAATATCTACCACATTGTTTTCAGATTGCTTATCAAATTATTTTTGACATTAAATTTGGAATCCATATAATCCATTGATCTTTTACTGTTCAAGTCTACTGATAATAAACTATGAATTCCCTAGTCCATTGATTCTACTGTAATAACATGTTTTTCCCATGGTGCAATGGCAAATCCATTTTAGTAACATCAGCTTCATTTTTCATGAAAATTGGATAAATATATAAAATATATTATGTACTGTAATAAAGCCATATGTTAAAATTTGATGACTGTCACCAGATCTTAAGGTTTTCCACCCACAAAATCTGATTTATCTGATTATTATATGCATTACGCTATCTAAGTCAGATGTCAGTGTTCAATTTCTGAGGCACAGACAATCACTGAAAACTGTGTTTGATGTTTTTACTTGCAGATTAAGGCAACCGGGAATGAAAGTGGCATACATTATACCACTGATCTTTTCAAGAGCATGCCATCAGTTATGTACATGGAAAATGAAGTAATTTTCCACCATGGTCCATAAAATGACAATGAATTATATATATAGCTATATAATGAAACGTAATGTATTTTTGAAAACTACACTTACAGCCCATATACTTTTATTTGAAGTGTTGATTCTTTAATAACCAGAACATTGTAAATAAAATGAAAGGCACTCTTAGTTAAGTTCTGAAATGTGCTCAGTATGGTGTGCTGGAGAAAGTGAAGGTGACACAGAACCTCCTGGATGATCTTCTGCAGCTCTTTGTTCTCTCTCTCCAGCTGGCGGGATTTCTCTTCATCATTGTTGTTTGTGGATGAGCCGGTCTTCATGGTCTCCTGCTGGTCCGACTGCCACTCACCACGAGTGATAAGCCTCCGCATCTGCACCGCGCACACACACACACCACATGAGGTATAACAGCAGACTTGAGTCATGTTGACAGAATATACCACAATATATAGTCTTCTATAGACTCCTTTTTATGTGGAAGGTAAGCAGTACGCAATAATATAAATAATAAAAATAATAATAATACTAGGCAATACTTATTGAGTCAGAGTTATTATCTTCAAAAATGAAACTCTTATTTCACATTGTAATTTAATTTTGAATACGAGAGCCTTTGAGCAGTCAAATTAAAGAATAATTAAAAAAGATCAGATTAAAAACATTGACTGATATTACTTGGATTGCTCAATTCATTAATCAGACTAATAGATGAGTAAAGTGCATTGTGGGATACATTCCCCACATTTTCACAAAGGAAACAGTTGATAAGAAACCTATTATGCATACAGCAAAAAAGGTCTGAAGTAGGGTTATTATTAACTAAAACTATAAAAAAATCTATTTTGTTAACTGAATTAAAACGGAAACAAAATATAAATATTAAAATTGACATAAGTTTAAATTTAAGAAACTAATAATAATAAGTGGAAATAAATAGAAACTGAACTGAAATAAAAAAAAGAAATCTTAATGGTAATATATATACACATAAATAATAATAATAATAATAATGCATTTTATTTAAAGGTGCCTTATAATAACAATATAAAACAATATAACAATATTTATATATAACAATATAACAATAATGATATAAAAATGACATACAAAATTTACAGTATAAGTACATCCATCAAACATCAAAATAAAAAAAATATAAAGAAAGCTGCAATTCACACATAGGCCTGAGTAAAAAGATACGTTTTTAGACGAGATTTAAACATTTGTAGAGCGTTACGGTTCCGTACTGTATGTTGCGGGGGAGCAAATTCCTCAACCGGGGCACCACAAAACTAAGTTCTCGCTCCCATTGTAGTTAAGCGAATACACGGTGGCACGCGAGAAATAGAGTGAGTCGATCTCAGAGAACGAGAAGGAGTATAAATGTTTAAAAGATCGGTGGAGCCAAACTATGTAGAGCCTTAAATGTGAGAAGCAGACTTGTAAAATCAATAGTGTGTACAGTGACAGTGTAAATGACATAAGCAAGGAAAATGACTACAAAGCTAAATTAAAAATGATAACTGAAAATATAAAAAAAAAGCAGATTCAATATATTAATAATAGTATAACAACAATGCTAAAATAGCTGGTCTGGATGTACACAGCAGCTCTTCTTGGCTGTTGTACAAAAGTACTTTATGTCTTTACTTTCATCTCTTTCATATTATCCTGGGATGTGTGATAACACCTGTCTCCTCTGCTAACACTGATTACACCACATCTCCATAACATCGTCACTCAGTACGTTTTAAGATTTCACGAGCAGACCGCTGAGAGAGAGATGCATATGTCATACATTTACACGCCTCTTTGATCACTTCTTTCCCTGTTCTAGTTCCGTCAGTAATATTCATCACTCTAATGCAATATTTACATTACGGCTCATTCTTGTTTTGAGAAAATGATCTTCTGTTGTACCTTAGGGACGAAGAGGACAACCAGAGTGATGTAGACGGAGAAGATGATGGCCAGCGAGGCAAAGGCGAACGAGGCGTCCTGCTTAGATGACAGAATCATGGTGACAGGAGCCGTTATCATACACAACACCTGAAAGAGAGACAGAATCACATGTAAGTGTCTTTAACTGTGAATAATTACATAAGTATTTTACCCCCTCGTTACAAAATGTTATATATACGTATATATATATATATATATATATATATATATATAAAGAGAGAGAAAGCTAATCAAAACAAATAATAATAAATACTATATTACATAAATAATACTAAAATACAAATTCCTTCTAAATTACATTTTTGAACAAATGTTCTAAATTCATAAAACATGCAATATATGTATTGAATTATACATTTGATTTTAAACATTTTTGGAATACTAATTCCATAGCTAGCATTTTATATGTACTAAATAAATCAAATTAATATTTTACACTTTTTGCAGATTTTAGGGATACTGTAAAATTGTATTGATTGGAAATTATGCTAAATAAAAATTTCTCAAATGATATTTACTTTGACTGTTCCTTATAACTGATTACACAATAAATATTAAAATAGTTTTCTAATTATCTTCCATTTTTAATAATGGATTTTCATAATTTATGATTCCAAGCCATAGCAATTCAGTTCAGTTCAAGCATATGCATAAATGGCTATTTATTCAACATTTAGTAATAAAGCATATGCATATATGGCTATTAGTAGCCAGTAGCAAAATTAAATAATGAAAACACAACACTATATTTACAAGATTGTTTATAATGTGTTCATATAAAAACAAATTCTTCTGAAGGCAGAGGAGAGAAGAAGAGAACCCAGGAGAGAAAGAAGCATGAATCAATAAATATTGATCACCAGTCAGTGATTTCTCACAAAACCAGTAAAATCTTACCCAGGCTAACAAAAAGAAAATGTTGTCTGGCATCAACAGAGGTGATCTTTTTTTTTTTTGCAGGGTCATTAGTTATTTGGACAGGGCAAAAAGTGCAAAGCAGTCTCTCTAAATCAAAGCGGTTTAAAGCTGGACTCCCAGCAGTAGCCTACGGCTTTCACAGAGCCCATTTAAATCACACCATGACAGAGCAGTAATGATGTAGGAAAACCTGCATGCTTTTAGCTTACAATTCATGGCTATGTTAAATAATGTGAATCCTGAATGGTACAGAGCAGCAAAACCATCTTTAAAATATTTTCTTTTGTGTTCCGCAGAAGAATGACAGTCATATGCCTTTGAAACAACATGAGGATGAGTAAATGATGACAGAATTTACAGTATGTCATTATCTAGTCATGCTCAAACCCATATGACTGTCAATTCTTCTGCTGGACACAAAAGAAGATATGTCAAATAATAAATATGTAGTGCCAGTTAAAGGGATAATTCACACAAAAATGAAATCCTGTTTTTCACTCATGCTCAAGAGTTTATTTCTTCTGTTAAACACACACACACTCAAATAATACAATACAATTTTCACAATAGTGTGAAAAAAATAAATGCTATGGGAGTCAATGGTGACTGGAAACAGTTCAGTCTTTTGTGTTCAACTGAAGAAAATTTGAGGATGATACATGATGACAGAATTTTCATTTTTTGGTTAAATACTCTTAAAATCAAAATTAAATTGACGTAAACTCATGTTTGTTATGAGCGTATAAGTACATGAAAGTATCTATGGCTTAGAATGCATCTTATTCTACTGAGAGGAGGTTATTAAAGGGGAAATTAAACCATTTATGTTTAATGTTGTGCATATTTTAAAAAGCTCCACGCATTATGTTTCTTGATTCAGGGGTCAAACTAGTCCTCAGAATATGAGTTCAATAAATCTTATCGGTTTGCTGTGAACTGCAGCGCTCTTGTCTTCACTATTGTCCTCCAAGCAGCTATAATTCTAAAAAGTGATGGAGTTCGTAATGGCACGGCAGATGGCATCTGAAATCATTTCTTTAGCAGAATGGCCATTTGCTAAGGGCCAGGAGTCGGCCAGGGACTCCTCAAAAAAAAGAGTGAGAGAAAAAAGATTAAAATGCAAAATTCGGCCCCTTGCTGATCTAAAGTCTCTCCCTCAATTTGAGCTTAAATTGGGTTCAGTGTATAATGGATAATCCTCCGAGGCCAAGATGAAGAGAGACACACAGCTTCAAATTAAAAGCTTACAAGGAAAAAGCTGATGGACAAAAGCTTTGCACTTTATTTCCAATCGACCTTCGCCACAGAAAACCGACCAGAAGTCTTTATGGCAAATGAAAAGAGATTCCTGTGTATTTACCCTGCACATTGAGTGCGTTATCTAAAGCTATTTTCTGACTCGTGAGCCGGCGATGGAAACCTAAAGCGGAACAGACGAGATGATGAGCAAAAACAAGCAACTTTCAACATTACTGAGGGACCACTTTACTTGAGTTTTCTAACTACTTTAGAGCTCCAGCCTGTCAAACTGACGTGCACGCTTATTCTCGGTGATGAGGGGAAGCTCATTTTCCCCCTCTTTCCTTGTCCTCTGGAAACTCGGCGTCCCTGGACAGCATTCGAGATGGCAGGCTCAGACACTTCACTTCCATCAAATCTAGCAGAGCCACACTGAAGAGCTCCAGGCATGTTCTTCCTGCTTATGAGTGTGTTGTGACACACAACAGCTCCAGACAGACGCTGCGTCCAATTCACACGCCAACTCCCAACTAAGCTTGAGCAACGAAAGGAGAAAAACCCCACCGTGGTGCTATTTCAGTCACGTCAGCCGAACAGTTCTACCTTTTAATTGGACGATATTTGGGTGACGACTGACATTTCAAATGTCACCCAAGGCGCTCTTAAAATGTCCAGAGGGATAAGTATAAAAAGACAAACAGACTCACAGAGACGTTGTAGATGGCCATCCCAACAGCTCGATGATCGTTTATTTTTTCAGTGGACACAGATTTGGTTTCGTAAGCCAGAAAAATTCCCAGAAGCAGTAGCAAACCCTTATAGCCATAAACGACACCTAAAAGACAAAGCAGAGAGAAAAATAATGAACAGGTTTCCAGACATCCTCATCATTGTTCCTTCTCAAAACTCTTCAGCGCTCGCTATTGATGCGACAGCTTTGCTTTGTTCAGGCATTCAAACAAATAAAGCAGAGATGATGCATTTACATTATGATATATGACCCTGGAGCACAAAACCAGTCTTAAGTAGCACAGGTATATTTGTAGCAATAGCCAAAAATGCATTGTATTATACACTTTTCTGTTGTGCCTAAAATCATATTCCATGAAGTAAAAATCATGTTCCATGAAGTAAAAATCATGTTCCATGAAGATATTTTGTAAATATATCAAAACTAAATTCTTGATGCATTGCTATCAAGAGTAATATGTATTGCTAGGGACTATGGACAACATTAAAGGTAATTTTCTCAATATTTCGGGGTTTTTTTGCACCCTCAGATCCCAGATTTTCAAACAGTTGTATTCAGCTTTCAGATAATGTATAAATCTCAAAAACTCTTTGTACTTATATCCATATTTTGTGGACTAGGGTCACATTTATATTTTTTCTAGTTTATAATATACCAAAATAACTAGATATTGTATATTTTGTTTATTTACACTGCCATTACATTTTCAGTAAACTGACCAAAAATGAAAGTAAAGATCTTTTTATAATGATATTTTTATATTTCAAATAAATGCTGCTCTTTTAAGCTTTCCATAAATCAAAGAATCCTAAATAAAAACGCATCCCAGTTTTCACATTGCTTTAACACTGTCCTCATCATTGATAATAATAAGAAATGGGCATCAAATCAGCATATTAGAATGATTTCATAAAGATCATGTTACACTGAAGACTGGAGTAATGATGCTAAAAATTCTGCTTTGCATCACAGAAGTAAATTATTTTTTTTAAATATATTCCAATGGAACACAGTTAGTTTAAATTGTTATATTTCACATTTTTGATCAAATAAATGTAGCTTTGGAAATATCTTTGGTAACACTTCAGAATAGGGGTCCAGAATAATTCATTAGTTAAGCATTAATTAATGGTTAATTTGTTCACAATTAAGCATTAGTTGAGCAAAAACACACCACTAATTAATGATTAAAATGTTAGGTTAATCATTAATTACTAGTGTGTTTTGCTCAGCTAATGCTTAATTGTGAACAAATTAACCATTAATTAATGCTTAACTAATGCATTATTTTGGACCCCT
>JAUMHR010000076.1:4767992-4793074 GCA_032361145.1 Enteromius fasciolatus
GCACAAACGGAGCACAAACGATTGAGACTATTTTTGTGACGTTTTGCGTTGGGTGGGGGGCCAACTTCACGGAGGTTGAAGAATGTAGTGTGCGAGACAAGCGTGCAAAGCTTTGATAAAAAGTTAAAATCAGAAAAATAGAGGTTTTAATTTCCTGTTCTGTGTTAATCAGGCAGTCAAATCAGATGACAGCAGCAGGTTTTTAAGCTATTTTGCCAATAACTCAATGTCATTCCCAGACGCGGTGAGATCTGATTGAGTGACAGGTCTGCTGAGGGGGTGGAAAAAGGGAGGGTTTCAAGGCCAGTGGGGGGTTATATAGGTCAAAACTCATTTGTGAAGAGAAAAAGCTCTCAACAGATATAAAAATAGAGCAGAGCATGAAAAATAAAGAGACTGATTTTCAAAAAAAAAAATAGAAGAAGAAGAAGTAAGATGAGGCAGTGGGAGTGCACTTCAAAGACGGGCCAAAAACGAAATAAAATTACATAAATATCTGATCCAAAATGTCTGGAAGCCATTTCACTGATTTCGGGTATTTGAACGAAGTGCTGCATGTTCTGAAATGGGAATGCATTTGGGTAGCTCATCTTCACTGTGGTATAACGATTTCAATGATGAGACCTGTTGAAGAGTTTGGGATCTACAGAATCATACAGAAGCCATAAAAACCAAATGCCTGTGATTATAGTTATAACATAAATTAAAATACATTTACTTCATACTAAGTATTGTTCAAAACTATTTGGAATACTACTGGTGCATAAAGTGCATTTCTTAGTATTATGCCTAAAATGTGTTTTAATGTCACTACTCATGAATATCTGTGAATAATATAGACCTTTAAATGCAATATATTTCATTATAGTATACTTGCACTATTTGCACATTAGCACAATTAAATATAGTTCAGTATATCTTTAGCTGGACTTAAGAACTTCCTCCTCCCAACTGAAGTGCATTAAGTACAAAATTAGTTGTTCCAATTTAGCAGACATTAAGTATATCTGCTTAGTATAACAAAAGTACAATTGCAAGGTATTTTATTAAGTACATAAATATGTGGGTAGTTGACAAATACAAATTAGACTGTGTCCTATGGTGTGACGTGGCAAAAATTACCACAAATAACCTACAAAAATGTATCTTCATTCAGTATGTTTTTTATTTATTTTTACATTTTTGTCACACCATCCACAACTATCCATGTAAATACATCTGTAGTATTCTTAACATTAAGTTAACATATTTCAAATACGTTTTAGTGTATTTATTTGCATTTAGAGGTGTATATTTGTCATGCTAATTTAATGTGATTAACTATGAACATGTCATTTATCTTTTTAAGAAATGTAATTAATCCTGCCCTCTGACGAGTACATGCAATTCATTCACATCCTGTCTGATTAGCCTCTTTAACACAGACAGACCGACAAACTCAATTTAATGGATCACTATGAACCTTAAGTCAGTGATTGGCTTAGATTCAATAATATAATACCAAAAAATCTTACTGATCACAAACTTATAAACAGTAGGCCTAGTGTATGTTAAGCATATTTTTATACATTTTTTTTTATCACATAATGTCTAACAGTTCAAATGATGAGGAAACACATATTCTAAATAAAAAGAAACAATCAGAAGTGAGACATTATATAATTTTCTCAACTTTCTGGATGCAAAATGAGGTGTTAATTTCATAACTCTTGTGTATTTTCTCCAAGTCCGTACAGCAAAATATTCCTTTAGAAATTCGTGCATTCACATCCTGAATAACCTAATTTCTACAACAACTACATGCATTATAACAACGTCAAGTAAAATTGCTTTCGCTCCAGTTTTCCCTCAACATCCTTGCACTGACATCTCATCTGTACACATTCAAAGCGAATGAGAGCTGATGAAAAGCAGAACCCACCACTATGAGGTTCCACATGCGTGCCGCTTCGGCCACCAGCGTGGACACAGAGCTGCAGCCTGGCATCAGGACGATCTTTATGGGCTCTGTGTACAGCAAGTCATACAGCAGCTTCGTGGCCTCACCGGGATCACACTGAGAGCAAAGAGAAAAACACTATTAAATATATAGTCAGATTTGAAGCACAGCTGCCACTATTTATGAGGCATCCTGTCACTCCATGCTCAAAACTGCATACCTCGACAAAAAAGCACACATTTCACACTGTATATACATTTGCTGCTTCACTATAAGTTCCCCCATAGGGAGAGAGACTTCATTTCATACTGAATCACATATGTAGATGTAAATATGCATGGGAAAGCAGAATGAAAAGAAGCAGAGACAGAAAAAGCAATAAATACATACAGAGGACAGCTGAGTCCTCCAAGGACACATGCATTTACTCATATATACACCAAAAAACAATGTTTGTTTGCTAGACATGTACTCTCATCAGTCTTTAACCCAATGTTGACAATCAGCTGTCTTTCCCTCCAGCTGTCTTAAAATTACTGTCAATGAGAAATCAATATCTCATTTAAATGATAATAGTAGGGTAAAGCCACAATTGATCACGTGTTGAGCGCAAACCGAGTTGCAGCCAGTGGCCTTGAGCCCAGCCAGCATTTCTAAAGCTGAGCTTTTGTTGCATTTCTGTTGTTTTGGGAACAAAGAAAAGCTTACACAGGGGCAAAACCTAAAAAGAATAAAAACAAACATGAGATTAAAATGATTCAAGACTTGATTGGTGCAATCACGTAAATTCAATTGGCAGAACCCTGTGGTGGCTGACTTCTCTCTACGTATTGGCATCTAATCTTGCTTCCTTATCCCGGCACATCTCTATTTATGTCTCTCCCGATGCTTTTTATTTCTTCTAAATATCCTGCTAAATTACTCCAATTACTTCAATCGCAACAAAAGAAGCATTTTAGAGAGAAACGGCTTTTCTTTTCAGAATTACAATGACAATGAAATTAATGTGACACTCCACACAGCTATGCGAGAGAGTTTCTCCAGCTGTCTCTATTGTGGACACATGCCTACACATTCTTTTTAATAAAGTAAATAAAATGAGCATTATTACACATAATGTGTTCAAGCACATGGTATGTCCTCCTGAGTCTTGAGCAGACTCTCTCCAGACTCCCTGGGGATCGTCAGCAGAATCATATCCCCAGAACTGAGACTTTGATTGGGCTCTAAATCTCCTCCCTGTCCTGACTTTCCAGCCCTGAGGGAAGCCATGCGTGAGCCTCACTCTTTTAAAGCACCTGGGTCAAAAATTGAATTCCAATTCTAACACAGAATGCAGATTGTCCTGAAGATACGAGGGACATTTCCTTATTTGATGACTGATTTGACTGCTCATGTAAAGTTCAAAGTACACAGATTTTTTTTTTTTTTTTATATTATTTGTTATTAGAAAACTATTTTGATCTTTAAATTGTATTACTTAAAATTTATCAACCATTGGCATTGATATGCATTAAAATAATCAACAAAAGATTTCTTTTTCAAATTAATGTTGTTTTTTAAACTGTATATTCATCGAAGAATAGTGAAAAATGTAAAAACTTTAAGCAGCACAAAAGTTTTCAATATTGATAAGAAATGTTTCTTGGGCAGCAAATCAACATATTAGAATGGTTTCTGAAGGATCATGTGACACTGAAGACTAGGTTAAAGATGCATAAAATTAAGTTTTGCATCACAGAAAGAAATTAGATTTTTATTTTAATTTTAGGTTTTCTAATCAAATAAATGCAGTCTTAGAAAGCATAAGAGACTTCAAACACTACAGAATATCCTACAAAATTGAGCTTTTAAACAATAGTGTGTAATTATTCATTAACATTATACAAACATTAAATTAAAGAGTGAGTCAAATGTTAACTGCATTAATGGATTAAGCAGATTCATGTTCATTAGATTGATGAAAACGTCTATCTGATTTAATTTTGATTTTGACTGGTTGATTTAAAGAAGTGACTTACAACAGCCATTTGAAAATATGTATCATGAAAAGCGCTATACAAAATTTGTTATTTAAATCATACTATGCTCGCTGGTTTGCAGGGTTTTACTACAATCTGGCAACCATACGCATGCTTTCTCTCTCTCTCTCTCTTTCTCTTTCTTGCAATACAGTACTTTGTAAAAGCACTGATGAGCTGAAACCTCAACAAAAAGTATAGCAATCTTCATTTAAATGTAAAGTATATTGCTCATATTAAAGTACAGCCAGTCTGTGTTCCTTCACATGGTAGTTTGCACTGTGTGCTGTGGAAATCGGCTGCTAAACTTCTCAGTGTCAAAATTTAATGAATCCAAGCATGGATCTTGACTATATTGTGTTTACGCAACCCCTGTGCCACGATACAATGTCTTTTGTTGTTGTTTTATTAGGAAAAACTAGACTATACAGTAACTAGAATTTTCACTGTTTTAACTTTTATGAAAAGCATTTGATTTTTACCAGTTTTCATTATGTTGAGATTGTGTTCATTTATATGATAATTTAATAAATCAGGAAACAAGGTCAAATAAAGGTTATAGTCCTTAGTAATAATTCTAATTGTGAGCAAAAGAATTGTGATTGTAAGTTTAACCGTTATGCAGCCTGATTAAAAGATTCTTTTCATTGACTAAAACTAGACTAAAATTTGCAGACTTTTAGTCAACTACAACAAAAACCGGATAAGTTTAACATATAAAAAAACACTAAAAAGCTTTTTTTATTTTATTTCTTTCTTTTCTGGGAATGCAAAAATTATATTTGCTTTTTAAATTTGTTGTAGATTCTGTTCACTATTCTACAAATAAACCCAACTATGATGACACCCACTTCTGAAATGAAACTGTCCGCTTTTAAATACTGACTCTACATCTCTGAAAACACCTAGAGCAAGGGATTTCAGAGTCTCATCCATCATTCAAATCAGCGGATGAACAAACCCCAAAAACGCATTAACAACCCCACTGTGCGAGTGTTAAAGCCAAGTGATCTTACACTGGGGCTCTGGGGAAATCAGGCACAGGTCCAGTCCATACTAATAAGCCTGGCCCCATCGTACCATATCCGTCGCCCTGTGGAGAGTGCCGTCCTCTGCTCCAAACAGAACCGCGCTGGGTGCAAGTTTAATGAGACTGTTCTTTCCGTGGCTCAGGAGGGAACATTTGGGTCTGAATACCTAAAACCCAACTCAGATGAAATGCTCCTGCTCGCTTTATACCTCCTGATGACACAGCGCTTTCCTGCTCTCTAAATGTAGCTGTCCGTGGTGCTGAATCCTAATCAGACACAGCTCTCTGCATGAGCGTGTTTCTGTGTGCATGCATTCATTCGGATCCGCAGGGGTCCCGAGTACATTCACCTACCGCTGGGGATCAGAAACGATGCTCTCAATATGTCCGAGTGCAGACGGAAGAATGGCATTTCAATACGTCTATAGCCTCACACCAGCCGGCTAATTTTTGCCATTTATCCATCTGTCTCTGTTTATGCAATAATCATAAAGGCCCGTGCTTTTTTCTCTCTTTTGTCAGAGCAATCTGTGGCCTTATGTGTTTGTTTGAACAGCAGTGGTCTTGGTAACTGTTGTCATGCCAACCTCCACCCCCAGTCTTTCCTCCTTCTCCTGTATCTTTGAAGCGGGGTTCCAATGCAGACCCGTTCCGACCAATCACGGCAAAGCTCTTAGCAACACCGAACAGTCACAGGGAATTAACTGTTTGTGCTCTGCATGTATCTGTATGTCTTTTCTGTCTAAAACTCTAGCTTGCACTCTGCATATGTGTATGTATGTGTGAGAGAGAGGGAGGCAGTATGCACTGGCATCTCTTGTGCGGGGGAGGAGGGACGCAGGTGGGAAAGATGGAGAGAAGTAGAGAGAGAGTGAAGCAAATGGAAAGATACGAACAGGGAAAGCGGACGGTATATTGAGCTGCTAAGAATAGATTTTTGCCAGCAAACCTCAGGTGACAGCATAACCGATGAATAATAGGATGCTGTCAAAACATTCCTCTGTGCAACTTTAATGAAGTCATGCTGAATCAAGTACAACTTCCCATTTAAAGAACATTATGTTCATTAGCGTCCACCAAACCCCTATTAGCATACTACAGCTGACCTAATATGCTGTAGTAAAATGTAAATTTGCTCAGAAATCTCCTGTGAACACAAATCTTCAGCTTGGCACTGATAATGACACTCCACACTGTTTGAATAAATAACATCAACAGCAAGCAAACACTCTTATGGAATGACTAGTTCGGTCCACACTCAATTGCATGCTATCAAACAGTTCACGTAATGGAAAGTAATTAAAGAGGCTCACATGCAGTGCTCACTTACCATACTGTCATAGTAGATTAATTCAAGCTCATAATCTGGAAGAATATCCGTTCTCTTGTTCACCAGATCCAGGGCCATTTGGGCAGAAGGGAGACAAGCCTGGCCACCTGGCCATCCACCGCTCATCGGGAACAGGGCTCCGATGTAGAGCTTCTTCTTGCCTAGAACCGGGCAGGACCAGGAGAACAGTAAAGTAAGGGTGGCCAAAATAAAGTAGGAAGTTGATATCAAGTGCCGTCCTCTGCTGTGATGCTGCCAGGATAGTTTGGCCATGGTGGGCATGAGTGTGTGGCAACACAGTTTAAGTTCTTGATGTTATTTTACATGAAAGGCAAGGCTGTAGGTTTTTGCCAAGAATTTTACTCTCATAAAAATATTTTTAACGGTATAAATTTCAGTCTCCTTCAATGCTGAAATGATTCATTAAAAATATCACGTGAATTCTGCACTGTCAATTAACCTGAACTCCTATAGATATTTAATATACTGTTAGATGCACTAAAATACACCTTTACATTTTTTATTTGGATGCGTTTACGACAATTACATCGATGGCGATTCAAAGGCATGTGGTTTTGCTTCCTAATAAAGGTAATAAATGTGCAGAGAGGAAATTTTAACTGCTAGAATCGCGTATTGAACTAGCCAGTGTTTACATGAACGGTTATAAAACGTGCTTCAAAGGTTCACCGAAGTTTTAAACATCCGAAATCAAGTCAACTGACGTTAAAAATGAACGTGACGTTACAAACCGTCTAAAGTCGCGGATAAAAATTCACCAGTAGTATACATTCGCGAGAAATAACCTTAACAAGCGCGAGCGCTACAAACAATAACAGTGTGTCTTTGTCTCAAGACTTTTTCGTGCTGTAGTCTTATACTCACGCTTCTCCTGAAACGAGTTAAGCGCAGAAATGAACGTTACATGTTTGTTTATAGTGAGCGCAGTGTTACAGAGATCCGCTGGAATCCTCTGTGCGCGTCTTTAGACGAAACGAGACGGTGAATTCGGAGTGAAAACCTATTAGCGCTGAAAAACGGAAGATGTCTTTGTGGCTGATTGGTATAAAATCCACTACGGAAACAAAAGAAGCGATAAACGAAGTCACAGCAGTGAGTGAGTGTGTTGTGTTCGTTGGATGCAGCAGGAGACTGAGAGAATGAGAGAGAGAGAGAGAATGTGCTCGTTTATAGAGATAGACGGAGAGGGAGAGAGAGACTGTGGATGTATGTGTCTGTGAGAGAGAAACTGTGAGAGAAAGAGTGTGTGTGTGTGTGTGTGTGTGTGAGAGAGAGAGTCGTAGATGTGTGGGGCTCATTTTCCTTCTCCGTTTCACAGAGCACTTTGAATTTGCAATCCCTTAACACAACCACTCTGGTTTATTACCCACCCGTCTCCCCACCTCTTTTTCTACCAACTACACCCAAGCCATCCGCCTCGGATCCACATTTGTCTTTCTCTCACTGTCTGTTCCTCAGAACTTAATTATAGCACCCAGTAACATCTTGCCTCTCGCGCAATTGCATCCTTAAATTTTCAGTCACAGTTTCATATCTCTCACTTTTTGTTTTTGTTTTCCAATCAATATAAGGATTGAATGTATCCTGAACCATTTTAGACAGAACCTACTATCCACTACATTATGAATCACATGCTTCGTTCCTCTCTCCCACACACCTCCATCTCCACTGCACCATCTATTTCCAAACTCCCAGCCACCGCTCACACTAATCCTGCACCTTACAGCAGATACATCGTGGTAAACAGGATCCATAGAGGTCTGACTACGTGTGCCTGACTGTAGTCTTCAATAATGTATCTCCAAACTGATGGGCTGAGACTGATCCGTCGCTTCCTCTAACTCTTCGTCACCTTCCCCCGAACCCAATGTTTTTCCTCCAAGCCGAATGCCATTTTTCTACACGTTCAGTGGCTTTGGTAACACATTCGCCCTCTCACTAATCCTGAGAGTTGATGAGAATCGCCGCAGTGATCTATCGGTTTTCTCCTGCTCCGTTTATTCCCAGCTCACTCTTTCTGAAAAAACACAGCGCAAGTCCAGTTACATCACATCAATATTCAAAGTTAGGGGTGACATGGGCCGTGATCAAGCAGACTTCGAAATGAATAATGAAACTCCAGCCAGAAACACGAGATATCGCTTTCAGGAGATGCCTTGGGAAATTCAGATTGTTGCGCCGATATATTTTCACTGACATTCTGGCTCAAAGCTGATTAGGGATTCTGGAATATCTACATGTTTTGAAACAACAAGATTCTATTTTTTTTCTAAGTGAAGCACTTCAGGCTCAACCAAGCTTTAGAGCTTTCAGGCCACCTTTCACAAACCGTTTCGATTTTCACATTCTGTCCAACATTAAAACCCAGAGGCGCTGTTTATATCAGAGAACTGGTATTAGCTTAGCAGCTGCTGCAAGTGCCCTGGGGTTGTGCCACAGATGAAATACACCCCTGTATGTGTGACGCATGCAGAGTGGCGCTAGCCTTCAGGGTGGCGCTAGCACTCAATAGCCTTAGTACTAGACCAGTTTACCCAAAAGCATATTACTTGTATGAGAAACCTCAAAACTTCACAAAATTATGTATGCAAATTCAACTCATGATTCTAAACAAGCACACCAATTTTTATGTAGATTGGCTTATTGGTGGTGCTATACGAGTTAAAATGGTATTTTTCATCTGCAAAAGCTCTACTCTAGCTTTGTTTGCTTCCGTCATTAGCAAAAAACTACTTTTGTGAAAAAGTCCTTCCCGCTCCATCGGAAACAAATCAGTGCTCCAGAGTTCATTACATATAAATGATCAAAAAACGTTTGATTCATCGCCACAGTAGTACAACAAAACATTTGAAGTTCACTTAATACTATAGAGTAGATGAGTTTGTGATGGTCTGGAAACACAGTCTGTAGGTTATTAACTCGCCTATTTTTTAGCCAATGAACACGTCAATGAATCATTTATTATTTAAATTATTCACACTTGTTCTTATGAAAAAGATTCTGATCTAATTGGTATGCTAATATTGATGCTGCTGCCTCTGGCTGAGCTTCAGTTGCCAACCATCCAGGCGGGCCAGTGATATTATCGGGAAAAAAAATCTCTTAGCTAGAGAAGCTAAATACATAAATATGCCATGAAAAATTTTGGGTTATTTTTCATTGATTTCCTCTTTGATGTATGTCAGAGGTGTCCCAATATTTCTGGAGGGCCACCTTCCCCTGGAGACCCTGGAAGTCTGTAGCAATCAAATAAGCTGATCGGGAAGGAGATACCGGCAAGCTCATAACCCAGGCTTTTCTTACTTGTACCAGCATGTCGGAAGGCCACTTTTGCTGCTTCACACTATTATTTCTGAAGTATACAGAATATATAGTGCTGCCACACAATGGCACTTGCACGACTAGAGTAAGAAAAATATATTTTTAAAGTCCTTTTAATGTTTTAAGAGCCATCCAAAACTGAACCCGAAACTGGTCAAATATCTATTATACCACAATTGGTTGCAAAACTTTGTCGTAACTTTGTCAGATTACACAGGTAATAACCAGCAAAACTGACATTTTTTTTTCTAATACTGTATGATGAAATGATTGTGATTTCTGTCATAATCGTGCAGCTCTAGTGGTCAGTATACAGTACTGTACTGTGCAGTAGCACTATACAGTACAGGTATTCCATCTCTGTCAAAATCGGAAAGATAAATATTCCCTTTTACTGTCCTTCTGTTGCTGTGTCTGTCTGTGCATTTGCATTAAGAGGGCTGAGTAGCATGTCCCGGGCTGCTCGGAGTAGGATCACGACACAGCAGACTGGATGTCACCAGAATTAGTATGGATATCCGCACATGCTTTTTTAGAAGAATGTCAAGGTTGAAGGCGACTGGGGGAATATGACGGCAAAACTGCCTCTCGAGAGAAATCTCTCCACTGTCATGCACAGCCCCGCAAAGCTGCAGCACGTGGAGGTCAACAGCTCTACCCCACACTCCCTCTGCATACACAAAGAGCTGGCAGCAGGCTGCCGACGTCCCTGTGGGCCACCTTTCACTGTGTCTGCCAGTAATTCAGACACCTGATGCACTCCATTGCTGCCTTAATGGGACCAATTAAATCACTCTCTTCAGATCTGAAGGCACGGATCATTTTAAGATACAGACATATCCACACTGTCTACTGGTTGGTGGGGAGTCAAATGGGACTGATGCTGAGATAACTGCGCAATTCAACATCTAATTCGAGTTTAAATGGACCTGCAGCCAGATCTCCTGTGTTTGATGGGCTCACACTCACAGTTGAAGGAATGATCTAAATCTCTGTCATTGTGTTCCTGTTCTCTGAACCTTAAAAGTGCAGATGGGAATTGTAATGAATGAAATGTTTCTGGTTACGCTTCTGAATGGTTCCATTAATGATGTGTTTAATACTTTTAATATGCAGGAAAAGTGACGTTCCATTTCCAAATGATGCCAAGTTTAAACCAGTACTTACAAAGGCTTTTATTGTCTTTTTAATGGATTTTCTTGTTAAAGGCAAAGAATAAATGCAACCCAACGTCTGTTTACTATATGTTTAACAACTATATTAAACAAAATATGTGGTAATATTTGTAAAATATACTTACACAGTATTTTCTGAGTATCACATTACCTACCAGTCAGTAGCTACACTGATTTAAGTCACTCAGTAAGCTGTTTTTGATGTGAAGCTGTGTTTGATTCGGTAGACAGAACTAACTCATTTAAGGATTCGAACCACACTGGTTGTGTTTTAGGTGTTAGATTTGCTACAAAGAATCGGCTCATAACAGCCAATCAGAAGTCTGGCAACACTGGTTGAGTTGTATGTTTTAGATTCTATAAAATATCTGACTTTTAATATTCATTAGCTCAGGAGACATTGGTTTGAGACTGTTTGTGCAGTTTGGCTTTGATTCACCAAAAAGAACTGACTCATAAGAGTTATTTGTTCAGGAATCAGACTACACAGATTGCGCGGCATGTATTTGATTAATAACTGGCTCATAAGAGTCATTTGTGCAAGAATTGGACTACACTTGTTTACGCTGTGCCTAAACGTTTTTTTTATTGACTTACAAGAATTTACTAAATTGGACAATTACACCACACCAGACTGATTCAATAACTAACTGGACTACACTGATTGTGTTGAGTATTTTGTTAGGGAATTCGACAAAACAGCTTGCACTGTACTTTTTTATAAATGGCCAATTAGAATCATCCATTCATGGATTGGACTCGACGTTGTTTGTTTTCCATGACTGTGCCGGTTGTACTGCATGCTTTTGAATCAGAAAAGAACCTGCTCGTTTGTTCATGAATCAAATTACACTGGCTCCTATGAGCCAACTCTTTTTAGTGAATCTAAAAACTAAAGCAATACCAATAATTTAAGAATTGGGCAACTCTGTTTGAGCAGTATGTTGTAAATTCATTAAAACAAAAAGAGCCATATTTTTGATAGTTGAATGGCACTGAATTTGCTGCGTGGTTTTGATTACAAATAACTAGCTTAACAAATAACAGACTACCCTAGTCATTTTATTAGTTCTCGATCCCCAACTCTGCTTAAAATCTACGAATGCAGTAACATCCACTCGTGCTCATTCCAGGTGCTGCAGTGAACCTGGCTTCTCTTACTAGGGAAATCTGACACCAGTCCTTAAGTGAAGGGCAGCAGCTCCACAGCCATTTAACTCGCATTACTAATATGCCTGGAGCTTGAAACTACAACCTAGCCTTAATTACAGGATTGAGTTGCAGGGTCTTAATGGAAGAGCCGGGTTTGCATTTATGTGAAATTTCCAACCACGTTGGAGAATGTGCTCATTACGGGACAGAGCTGACAAAACTCACACAAATTCTGGAATACAACTGTACAAGATTGTTTATTATCTTGTCTGCAAAACACCACAAAATCAACTGTCAGGGTACATTTGGTCATTAAATTGTGAAGAAATGTCAGAATGTGCCACAAGGTCCTGGTTCAGAAGCAGATAAATGAGCTGTGCTGCAACCCACCATCAAGACACATCTTGTCAAAGAAAATGACACCCCATCGACATCATATGAGAGACTATCATTTTACGAAGAAAGACATCCTCTGCAATTACAATCGATTCTTTGACCTCCACAGACAAGCGGATATAAGCGAAGTGACAGGTGGTTCCTGGCTAATGATCATGGTTTTAGCAAGTCGCCGTGCCATGCCATGGCTGCAAGGTCACAGCGGGACACTGTGATTGGCTGTTCTGGTTGCCAGGTCAGAGCTGGGCAGCTTGATTGGTCCTCAAGGTTGCCAGGTCGCCAAACACACAAAGCCAGGCAGACAGTTGTAAGGCGCCACTGATATGCATCACATCCTCTGAAGCGTACAAAGGACGAATAAAGGTGTCTGTTGTTATTTTTCACAAGGTATAATCCAATAACGAAATAGGTCGACTCAATATGCGGAGGAGAATCAAAACCAGGCATGCAAATAACGCTATTACTTGGAGTAAATAAATACCCAACCCCCTACAGATGGTCTGGGGCGCGATCTCAGCATCCTCTCAAAGACTACCCTCTCATCCCCCAGTAATCCTTTCATTTGCCCGCCGTGGAGTGCGTTCTCCAAACAGATTTGTTAGTTTTGACACCAAATATCATTTACCGCTAAATGCCAGAGTTCAGAATTGCATCGCGGCCCGTTCCCCAGGCCTCCCAGAAGTAAATGAATCGGAGAATATTAGGAGACAGATCACTCAGCCATCAAGATGACTGAGGAACCAAGGCACGATCACGCTCTTCCACGACAGAGAGGTTTTAAACCGTGTCAGTGCTGGTTGCTTTAATAACAAAGCAACGGAAGAATCTATCCGTGCCGGGATTGCGGCACATTGAGCGAGCCGCATCCGCCGCTCCCGGCTGCTCTGCTGAATTGGAGTGTGAAATATGACCAGGCGCTGCTTAATAACACACCTGCTGTTTTGAACGTCTGTCCCTCTAAATCCTCCGCTAGCCCACTGATGGTTAACGCTCCTGGCTAAAAAGCAGCGTGCTCTAAAGTGTGCGGTTCTTATAAATTACCGTTGAGCTCAGTCTGTTCGGTTCTTTCAAACGCATGCAGTCAAACTATCAGATTGCAATTATGCAGCTCTATTATTTGTGTCGGAAACACGCTACATAGCGGACAGCAGGTAATGGCAATTTCCTACGACGTCTTTTAAGTCTTGCTGAGAAATATTTCAGCGCTCCATTGCTGTCAGCTGTCATGGTCATTGCCTTTGTTGCACTGAACACTGTGGTTGCAGTAAAGCTATTTTGCATTCTTTTTCTTCACTCACTTTGTAATGAGAGGAATGACAATGCAACTACTTGACGTGCACACCTGCTAGATTAAATGATGTGGTCTCCAGTAACTGCCAACTCCACCTCCTTGCTCTGGTTTTGGCTGCATGTACATGGCAAGGCCTAATACGTCTGTATACATTCCCTTCGAACATTATTGGCTAACAGAAAATCCCAAAAATTCATAAAAACCCCACCAAAATGATTTATACTAGGTTATAATTTTAGTCTGCACTGCGCGGTTCAATGTGGTTTTGTCATCAATAAGGAGACTCTGTCTGCATATAAAGGTTGTAACAACATAAAACCGACCGGAAGAAAGATTAATATGTAAATTACATACTTCAGTATTTCATATCGAATAGGAACTCCCATATAGTCAGTAACCTGAGCCTGTTATTTAACAATAGCACTATTTACTATCCACTGCTCCGGGTGCGTGTTCATGGTGTGTATGTTTGATTGTTCACTTCTCACTGCTGTTAAACCAACCCAAACTTTTAAATATATCAGATGAAGTGGCCCAATTAGCTGCCCAAAATTCTGATCTCACATGTGTTTTTGTCATTGCTGCCATCTCCATCTCTCGAAAGTTTCCCCATCATTTATGCCTATACTTTCACACTACCTGACCCTTTATCTCCTCCTCCCGCTTCTCATTTGGCCGGAGCAGTAGCGTTAATGTGATCCGCCATGCTTCAGTAAAACACACTCTAATCTCCCTGGCTCTATGGGTAGAGTTGGACCCTCTCTGCTATTCCTGGCTCCGCCATCCCTCATGTTTATGGTCCATCTCTTACAATGTGCTTGCCATTGGAGCACTCGTTTCATTGTTTGAGAACCCTTGTGTTTTTGCACCTTCAATGAATAGGCAGAAAAGGAATAAGCGGGACTGATGCCGAGATATTTTCAGGGTCTCCAAAGGGAAAGCGAGAATCCAAGGGAGGGAAGACATTGATAAACCATGTAACAAGTTATATGTGATTGCATCAGCATCTTCTCCTCGCAAGCGATTGCGGTGGATGCGTGAAGTGGCTTGTAACGAAAGTCCTCTCATTGGTTCTATTACACACATGCGGCAGGAATAATTGGGAAAGGAAATGCACATAAATGACAATTCACAAACCTGCTTACGCCACGTTTAATGCAATCTTTTTTCTTGCTTCCGCGCAATCGGCACGGTACGACTCATTATTTTTTTAAATAGCCTTCAGGGGCAGAAAATACTTGTATTCAAATCAATGGTCACATTATTAAACGTACACAAGAGCTTGACAGGGTAATAGAGGAAGTGTGAGTGGGATACGTAGAGAAGGAAGGAGGAAGGAGGGGGGAGAGCCAGAGGCTGAGCTGGTCTGGAGGATTAGGATGCTATGTGGATCATTTCTCTCAAACGCTGTCCACAGGTGAGCCACTTAACTTAGGCGGTGCTGATGATCAGATGGATGATCAACGGAGAAATTACAGCTTCAACACACCACTTTCAGGCCACTGCTGCCTTTCCAACATGCAATCCTGGCTCATCCCTGTCCGACATGTGCTGGTGAGTGGATCTGATTTCAGGATTTCTGAGCTACGCTTAACCCTGGGTATTTTTAGACCTCAGGTTAGGCCACTTTTAACCCTGGCTTAGCCAGCAATTCACACTAATTGGTGCATGTATCGTTTAGTGTACAGCATGAAACAGCACTGCTAGAATTTTACTGTAGGGTTGTTTAGTGACAGACCATTGACTGTGTTTAAATTCGCAGTGAATAGCACTGAAAATGTTATCTAAGGATTTAACAGGGATTAAGACAGGGCTATTATATAAAGTGGGGTCGTACGAGACAACTCAAAGTGGAAAATGCTTCTATTCTGCCTTTTTTCACTATAAATTCAGCATAACAAATTGAGAAAAAAGTTATTGTTAAAAAAGGTTGAAAAATTCATAACTGTTGTTTTTTTCCAGGTTTTAATTAAATTCTTATTTCTAGATTATCAATGTGGACTTGACTATGATGTGATTTTTTATTTTAATGCTCAACAACACTGCATTTATCTGATCAAGCATACAGTAAAACAATATATGTACATGATACAGACAAGATACAGTATGTTGTTAAATATTATTACAATTTTAAATATGAAATATATTTTAAAATGTAATTTATTCCTATGATGCAAAGCTGAATTTCCATGCTTTAGTGTCACATGATCTGTCTAATATGCTGATTTGATGCTTTTTCTTTGTTGTTGTGTTTTGTTGTTATTAATGATGAGTTGTGCTGCTTAGAATTGTTTAAGAAACATTCTAAATTTTTTTCCTGAATTTATTTGTATTATTTTATAATTTTACAAATTTCACTGTCACTTTGTGTGCGTGTATGTATGTGTGTGTTTGTATGTGTATATATATATATATATATATACACACACACACACACACACAGTATATCAACATATAGATTTATATGTTATATTATTAATATATTAAAACCAGTAGAGAGAAGGAAGCATTTTAACATCCATAAAAAAATACCCATTTCAGCTTTAATTACTAACCCAAGGCTTAAACACTGTGCAACACAGAACATGATAACCCAGGGTTAAAAATCCAATATGGTATATGAGATACTGTGTGTGCTGTCCTAGGGGTGTCCTAGCTGTGATGAGCGTTGCATGGTGTTAGACGTCACCCGGTAGGTGTCACAGATGTGTCATTTTCAGGAAGTCAACGTGGCAGGTGTCTTAACATATGTGACAAGTCAGTAGCTGTGGTTGTGTTGTATTTTGGTGATGAGTGTGCTGGCAGGTAGAGGGACTGGGTAACACGGACAAGAAAACAGCAAACAGGAGTTTTTCTGACACGCTGTGCTGTAGGTGCGTGAAGGTTCTGCAATTCCAGGTTGAAACATTCTGTGATTGCTCCTGAATAATTTATAGACACTTTTAAATAAAATGCAGCTCCGGAAATGAAGAGAGCTCGAGCTAACCCTTGTTTATTCTCTACGGTCTCATTCTTCCACCCGACTGCACACGGATTTCATAGACTTCTGTTGAGAATGAGATTATGTCCATGGATGCTGAAACCAGTTCCAGGTTTGAGTGGGCACCGCGAATGTCATGTAAATGCCATTGGGGAAATCGATCCAAAGGGGGACCTTTTTCCTCAGGCTGCCCGTGAAACGATCGCACACAGAGAGAAACGCAGCACAAAACAGACATTCAAAGGTGCGCAGAAGCACATACACAAGATGAATTAAAACCTACTCTGACAAGCACTGTGCTTTCATTCACATGGACACTGAAATGCTTTCATGTGACGACCTTTTACATGCTGTGAGCTCCATCGATAGGTGGAGAAAGAGAGAGAGAGAAAGAGAGAGCAAGATTGCACCGGCGCTGTGTGCATCCTCTCTTAATTAAAATCCTCTAATGCGGCATGCTGAACGTTGAGAGTGGACCAATCACAGAGCTTCATTCTCAACATCAATATTGAATGGCAGCATCTCCTAAAGTCCTCTCTCTTGGGGGCAGCAGTGTGCTTGTCTAATGACTAAAAGCCATAACAAATACCAAGCCTTCATTACACTCATTCTTAGCCACCTATTTCATCAATCAATAGGCTACACCACATCATCCTGTCTCACCCACTAAAGCCTAATGATATACACAGACAGTGCCTGCTTCTTTTAAATTGGCTGGATAGTGCATTCAATCCCAGAACTTTCAATACTTCTCAAGTCTGATGCAGTCATTACTAGATATATAAGTAGCTTGTTAGTCATGCTTGTTAAGGCAAGCATCTCTATAATTATTGCTCATACTTAGGATTAGTGATCTGAACAAACACCTAACCTAAATATTTAGCTTTTAAGCTTCAATGTTTAACTATCCCGCTGCTAAATGATTCTAAATGATACCTCAAATTAAGCGACTAGCTGGGGAGAGGCTATTACTTTTCTTATGGAGAAGACTTCGATTTTTACTTAATGGATGACGATGATGCAAAAGAGGCCTTAACTAGATACTTGAATATTGTAAAGGAGATGGACTTGGGCTAGCAACCAATTAGCAACCGCTTAGCCACAACCTAGCAACCACACAGAACCCCTAGCAACCACATTGCATCCGCATTCATTTGTAAAATATGTATTTATATCTATGTGATATCAAAGTAAAATTGTATGGAGATTATATCTACCTGACTGAATGCTATGGTGTTGTAGCTGGTTGATAGGCATATCTTTACACACTAAGGTGTTGCTAGGGTGTTCTAGTTGGTTTCTAGGCATTTATACAGTACATACAATTAGATACTGCTAGGGTGTTCTGCCTGGTTGCTAGATGTATATAGGGCAATCTGTCTAGTGTTATTGTTGTTTAGCTGGTTACTAAGCATTTCATTATATATTAATGTACTGTTAAGTTCATGTTTGGAACACAAATTCAGATATTTTTGATGAAATCAAAGAGCCATCTGTCCCTCCTTAGAGAGCAACACAAATTAAATGATCTCAGATCCAGAAAAGTAGTAAAAACATCGGTAAAGCAGTCCATGTGACATCAGTGGCTCAACTTCAGTTTTGCGACGCTAGGAGAATACTTTTTTTGTGCAAAGAAAACAAAGATAACATAATTTACTCTACCATTCTTCTTCCGTGACTTACGCCATCTGCCGTTTTAGAGACTATCTCAACTTCCACGTATTTGATGAAATCAAATCCGGGGGAAAGCATGTGCATGTATGAATCTGTGGTTCTTTACGCCTAGAGGAAATACTCTTTAAAATGGCAGATGGCGTAAGTCATAGAAGAAGAAAGGATATAGAAAATGATGTTATTTTTGTTTTCTTTGAACAAAAAAAGTATTCTCCTAGCATCACAAAAGTTAAGCCACTGGTGACTGTTTCTGGAGCTGGGATCATTTCAGTTGTATTGCTGTTTATGGAGGGTCAGATGATATCATCAAAAATATCTTAATTTGTGTTCCGAAGATGAACGAAGGTCTTATGGGTAATTAATGAATTTAAATTTTGGGGTGAACTAACCCTTTAAGTGTTGCTAAGGTGTTTTAACTGGTTGCTAGAGTCTCCAGACTGTTTTCTATGTATATCTCAGGTGATATGATTCTTGCTAGAAGTGTCTATGGTTTTTTGTCTGGTTGCTAGCCATTTGAGTGTTGCTAAGGTGTTCTAACTCGTTGCTAGTTTTTCCTGACTGTTTTCTATGTATATCTCAGGTGAAATGATTGTTGCTAGAAATGTCTAGAGTTTTTTTGGTGTTCTGGTTGGTTGCTAGGATGCCAGTTACTAGACAAATATAGTGTTTTGTCCTGACGCTAACTGAGCAATTCTCATTAGCATCATTAGCAATTTGTGTCATGCGATTCCTTGTTTGCAACTGAACGGTTTCCGTTCGTAGCCAAAGCAGTTTTAAGTTTCGATACACATTATGGATTAGACAGTTCAAGTGTGATCTGTAACACTTAAAGGCACATATCAGTATAGCCACTGCTATGCAGCTTATCATGTCTGCTGGCAGAGGCAAGTGTAGGCAAAAAGCATGTGATAACCTGGGAGTGTGTTTCCAGCCAGGTAAAAACTGTGCGAAAACACCATTTACTAAGTAGATGTAGCGCATAAATCATCTACTCTTCCCATCCCTCCTCCTAAATTGCTTTTTCTCTACCATGCTATCTCTCTTTTCCCACAACCCCTTATTTTTGTGCCCCCTCTTCCTTTTCCCCTCTTCTCTCTCCATCTCATTTCCCCTCCTTCATTTTCATCCTCCTCTCCTCTCTCATTTCCTGCCGACCAGCCCTCCATCACCCTCTCTCTCAGTGTGCAGACATCACTGCCATATTGGGACAGTGACACCTCCATTAATCAATTTAGCAAACACCACGGGCTGATCTGCACACAGTGTCACGCACACGCACACATGCCAAAACATCCTGGATGGTTTCTTCAATTCATTCACCTCGATCTGGCCCTGTGGTAGTCAAGGTCATGCAGTCCCGTGGAGAATCCATACGCCATGTAATCTCAGGCAGTGGCATTTTGGATTATGCATGTCTGTGTGATGCAATCTCACTTCCCTATGGAGTTATTAAATTAATTTTTCATATTTAGCTTATGCATATGCATAGCATACCGGGGCTCTCGTCGGTGAGTGCTGTATGATAGACAGTCTCATTTACAGGATGTACAGCTCTCTGTGAGCTCAATACTGCCATCTGCTGATATTTTAGTATCACATTACCAAGATTAACTTGTCTAATACTGCTCCCTGCAGGTTAATAAGGGAATTTACTGACTGCTGAATAAAATGCTGCCCCCTTTTGACAGGAGAGTAGATTTTTATATTATTTTGTCATTTGATTGGTGAACCTCACAGTACTTTACACTCAACAGTGCCACTGCCAGGTAGGGATGAACACCATCAATTTCATTAAAAAATAAATGGTTTTTTTTTTTTTTTAAATAATAACATTATCAGTGCTGATAATCTAATAAATTTCTAATTTATATGTAAAGGGAGACATAGTACTGAATAGAACTGAATGTAATGTTTTTCAGCAGTAAACAGAATGTCAATTGCAATTAAACAAAAAATAGTTTTATGAATAGTTATATGAAATAATAATTATAATAATATAACAATAATAATAATAATTTATATGCAATTAGCTAAATTTTAGAGTGCTTTCTGGCCTGCTTAATTACATTTTTTTTCTGAGAGTGTAGGACTAACTGTAAGTACACATTTATATGTAATTTCATAATTACTTTTGTTGAAAAAAAAATTCTTTTAAACATGTTTACAACGTACTGCAGAATGTAGTGACAACCATTTATGGTAAACTAAAATGTGAATTAATATGAAACTTCTATGTCATGTATTTTAATATATTTGCAGTTAATGTGCCGATGAGGTTGCAATTTAATGCATTTGATATATAGTAACTTTGATATTCGCAACATACATTTAATAATTCACTACATTATAATAACATTTTACATGTGCTTTAGTATGTTTGGATAAAACATCTAAATAAGTGCAAAGTTTATGATGGACGATGGTGTTTTAGTGCCACAAAAAAATTACGAGATGAAAGTAAAAATGTTTCAGGAATAAAGTCGAAACTACAAGAATAAAATCGAAATACTACGAGATTAAAGTCGAAATGTTTCAAGAATTTAAATCTTTGAAATTAAATTTATAATATTTAGTATAGTGCACTTGCAAATTACCTGGATTGAGAGAAGGCCACCGGAATTTAGGCATATTTGAATATTGTTGCATCCGAGCGGCCGCTTTATCTTACTGGGATGAGATCTAAGAACTTGGGGAGACCACTTAATATCAAGAATATGATATTTATTATAAGGCTGAACAGGAACAACTTTTTATCTTAACACCAGCTCACACAATCAGTCGACATTCACTTGGGGTGCACTGTAACTCTGTTAAACCTTTTTTAATACACTACAAAGGCATTTATTTAATTTGGGGTCTGTAAGATATTTAATGTTTTTAAAATATGTTTCTTATACTTATCAAGGCTGCAATTATTAGATTACAAATCCAGAAAAAACTGTAATATTGTGAAATATTATTTCAATTAAAAATAACTGTTTTCTGTGTGAATATATTTAAAATTTTAATTTATTCCTGTGATACAAAGCATCATTACTCCAGTCTTCATTGTCACTTGATCCTTTCAGAAATCATTCTAATATGCTGATTTATTACTGGAATTGTCAATGTTGGAAACAGTTGTGCAGCCAAATATATTTTTTGGAACCAAACTTTTTTCTGTAATTTTTAATTTAATAAATGCAGCCTTGATGAGCATAAGTAAACCTCTTTAAAAACTATTAAATATCTTACTGACCCCAAATTGTTTGAACAGTAGTGTATGTCATGTTACAATATACATATTGTTTGTATTTAGCAACTGGCAGATTTTGAAAGCTGAGAATATGCTCCCAATCTAGGCCGACTTTATTCTCATAATATTTCGACTTTATTCTCGTAATTTTTCGACTTTACTCTCATTGTATTTCGACTTTATTCTCATTATATTTCGACTTTATTTTCATAGTATTTTGACTTTATTCTCAAAATATTACAACTTTAATCTCATAGTTTTAGATGTTTTTGGGGGTTTTTTGGTGGCACTAAAGTGCTGTCATAATGATGCTATCAAGATTTTGACATCAACAACTTAATTTAGGAGTAATAGGCTATTTTCTTAACCCCCCTTATTAGAATACTCTGTTTAAACAGAAGTAGCAGATTGTAGATTTATAGACTGGGAAGTAAACACCCTCTACTATGTTTGGCTAATAGTTGATGTGATTTAGCTCTAAAATGCACAAATAACTCAATAATCTTAAACTAAGTAATAGTGATTCAGTCTGACACTTTATTTAAAATAAAGTTCATCATATAAAACTTATCATTCAGTTTCACATAGGCCAGCATTTGCCATTGTTTATCTGTTACGTTTGCAAATCGGTGGGCGGGGCTAAACAGGCAGGGACATAGAAGCAGGCGTTAAACTTTTTCTGTGGAAGCGGTGCTTATCTACACTACTACATAAGAGTAGAACACTCCACAGTGTGGTTTTGACAGACTGCCTTCAATTTATGCTGTTTTTAGACTAGCAAGAAAGATTTGAGTTTTGAAGCTTACAACATGTTTTTATAGACACGTCAAAAGATCAAGAGAGCTTTGATTTCTCAGTTGATGATACCTTTAAACTACAACGAAAAAAAAAACAATATACTTAATAATAATGTACATAATAATGTACTTTAAGTACATTAAGGTGGTATTTCATTAATATTGTTTAATAATACCTTCAAGTACTGATTCACGTCTGTCTTATGGTGTGATTTCAAGTTTTCTTTTCTCTTTGGACTGAAGCCATAGACAAGATACCCAGGCATGTCGCCAAGGGGAGGCACTGGGGGGCAGTGCCCCCCCAAACGACTCGACGTGCCCCATTTGAGGGGGGCTCACATCGCAAGCGGGCACATGGCGGCAAAGTTACTATTATTAGTATATTAGCATAGGAATATTAACAATAAAATTTACTCAAGGCCGAAATGAAAAGTAACTAGTAACAGAGAAAAACCCATAAATTTGCTCATGTAATTTGTGTTTTCTGGTGGTCTAGCAGTAGAATAAGTGATTAATGTTTTGAGGCTGCGAGTTCTAATCCACCCTCGTAAAGGTCTTTTTTTTCTAATTAAAACCAAAGCTGTGTTCATTTAAGTGATTGTATATCAAGAGCAAGGGCACCTTCGTGTGAATGTTTTTTGTGCTTTTACCAGAACGAAGCAAGAGACCTCATCCACTGAGTGCACGCGGTGCCACGAGAGGTCTCTCCTGGGAAACCGGGCATCAAAAAATAGCAAAACCTCTACCACTGTGAAGTGCCTGGGGGACCTCAAGGTGACTGTGCAGAACGTTTTGCGGGACGAGAGTGTCTGCCGGTGCCTGTAGTTCCGCTGTGGTGTTTCCAAAGGAATGCACTCTCCCGAATGCCACCGGCATTGTAGTCTTTTGCTACATCAGAGGGAGAGTCGGGCGGCGAAGCACTTGCCACTGCGGGGCAGAGGTCGTCCACGGCCGCTGCTCTGTCCCAGGCGGATGCTGAGCTCTCGGCTATGCTCCTCTTAGTCGCCGAGGCGATCAGTTTGGAGGTGCCGTGTGCGCCTGGATGATTGGTTCCTGAGTTCTCGGACCGCGGCCCCCCTCAGTTCCTTTCTTCCCGGAGGTGCATGAGGAGCTGACCAGGTCGTGGCGAGCCCTGTACTTGTCACGCCTGGCCACCAGCTCCTCTCCCCTCTCCACCCTCGATGGAGGTGCAGCCAGGGGGATCCCCTAGGTCGAGCATGCTGTGTTGGTGCATCTCTGCCTGCATGGCACCGCCGCCTGCCATGGACTGCCACGGCCCCCATCTGAGGCACGTAAGACCTCGTCCGCTCTCGCCGGCCGGGCTTACCACGCCACTGGGCAGGCTGCTAGTGTTCTACTAAGCTACTAAGTACCAAAGCACTGAAAGAACTGCACAAGGGTGGATCTGACCAAGGAGTTATGCAGGAACTCCGTGCCACAACCGACTTCTCTCTTTGGACGACGAAGGTTGCCGCATGTGCCATTGGTCAGGTGATGTCCACACTAGTGGCTCAGGAGCGACACCTTTGACTCGACTTCACTGAGATGGCCGACGTTTACAAAGCCCGCTTTCTTGACGTGCCCATCTCGCAGGTTGGCCTCTTCGGCGACACTGGCGAGGACTTTGCCCAGGAGTTCTCGACAGTCCAGAAGCAGTCGGAGGCGGTAGGACGCGCCACAAGCACGTGCTCGTCTGGACGGACAACACTGCGGCCGTTGCATACATCAACCGTCAGGGTGGTCTATGTTCCCGCCGCATCTGCTCCTGTGGATTCAGATGCGGCTGAAATCGCTGTGCACTGTTCACGTTCCAGGGATACTCAACCGTGCAGCCGACCAGCTCTTATGGCAATCAACCCACCCTGGAGAATGGCGACTCCACCCCCAGGTAGTCCAGCAGATCTGTAGCCACTTCGGTGAGGCCAAGATAGACCACTTCGCCTCCCCCGAGTCCTCCCATTGTCGCCTGTTTTAATATCCTCAACGACGCACCCCTCGGCAGGGATGCACTGGCACACAGCTGGCCTCTGGGGCTCAAGTACGCCTTTCCCCCAGTGAGCCTCCTTGCACAGACCCTGTGCAAGATCTGGGAGGACGAGGAGCAAGTTCTGGTGGTAGCACCTTACTGGCCCTCCCGGACATGGTTTGCCGACCTAATGCTCCTCGAGGCAATCCCTCCTTGGAAAGTCCCCTTGAGGAGAGACCTTCTCTCTCAGGGGATGGAACTTGCACGTCCTCTCCGGCCTGCCAGCAGCCGTGATTAACACCATCTCTCAGTCTCGGGCCCCCTTAACAAGGCAGGCCTTCACTCAGAGATGGGGTCTGTTCGTCGACTGGTGCTCCTCATGCCAAGAGGACCCACAGAGATGTCAGATTGCAGTAGTGCTTATATTCCAGGAAAATATGGAGCGCAGACTGTTCCCTTCAACTATAAAAGTGTATGTTGCTGCCATCGCAGCATACCATGATGCAGTGGATGGTGAATCCTTAGGTAAGCACCAACTCATCGTTAGGTTCCTTAGAGGTGCGCATCGGGTTAATCCCCCGAGACCGTCCTCTGTACCCTCTTGGGACCTTGCCGTCGCCCTAACTGGCCTGCGGCAAGCTCCTTTTGAGCCATTAGCTTCAGTCGAGTTGAAATACCTGTCATTAAAGACAGCACTCCTGATTGCTCTGGCCTCCATCAAGAGGGTTGGGGACCTTCAAGCTTTCTCTGTCGA
>JAUMHR010000076.1:4829394-4846515 GCA_032361145.1 Enteromius fasciolatus
TACTGCGGGTGGCAGATCTTTTTCCTATTTAGCACCCAAACTCTGGAACAATTTACCTAATACTGTTCTGGAGGCAGTCACACTCTGTCAGCTTAAATCTAGATTACAGACACATCTCTTTACTCTGGCTTACACCTAACAAACTAATACGCATTTATTAATCAAATCCATTAAAGGATTGTTAGGCGGCATTAATTTGATCAGCCGGAACAGGAAACACTCCCCTTAACAAACGATGTACTCGTTACGTCGTAAAAAGAATGGCATCTACACTAATATTAGTCTCTCTCTTATTCTGTTCCCCAGTCCGTATCCAGATCAGATGGTGTATCAGCACAAATAGATGATCTTCACCGGAGACCAGAACACCTAGATGAGCCCTGTGAACAGATCACCAGAACCAACTTCACACACACACACACACACACACACACACTATAAGTCCTTTTTACAATCTGACATGCACTTAAAATTGAACTGGAAATTAGGTGCTGGGCGTCCGGCCAGATGAGAACAGGCCCCAACTAAGCCTGGTTTCTCCCATAGTTTTTTTTTCTCCATTCTCTCACGAATGGGGTTTTGGTTTCTTGCCGTTGTCGCTTCTGGCTTGCTTAGTTGGGGGCACCTAATTTCCAGTGAATATCATCGTTTTGACTACAGAGATCGTCTCTGCATTTAATAAATAATAAGTTTAATCTTGTCATTATACATTACAATCTCTCTATTCTCCTATTTGATAATGTTCAGTGCTTTGCTACACTCTGTATAGTTAAAAGCACTATATAAATAAAAGTGATTGACTGATTGATTAACATTGACAATAAGGACTCCTGGGTCTCCTTGACTTGCCTTTGAGAGTTTTAAGTTACATGGAGTCACCAGAGATTCTGGTTGTACTCGAAAAGCCTCATTCCTGACCCTTCTTTTCACTCTACAAGTCCTTCATCTAGCTGAGTGAGTCCGAACAAAAGCAACTGTCCTCTTCACTTCTCTCTCTTCAGCAGGTGGCAAGTCCTTCAAGGAGGTCTTTAAAGCAACTCTGCAATCCGCCCGAGCCCCTGCTGCTGATTTAAGAGTCCTGAGGCCAGATGTGAGGAAGACTTCATCTCCTCCACCACTGGGCTTTAAAGGGCCACCTGGAATGTATTGTACCTCAACTCGATTCTGTAAGGGCCAGAAAGGCTTTGGGCAGGCAGTCCTATATTCATATCGCTGCAGCGGAAAGCTCCCCGATGCACACAAAGGCATGAATGCAGCAGCTCCAGTCAGCTTTAAACATCACAGCTATGCCATCAAGGCTATTGTGTGTGATGAAAATGACAAGCGGGAGCCACTCAAATACGCTGAGAGAACGGTGGCATGCGGAGACTTTGTGGTGACCAATTCCCAGATTTACGTGTGCTCACAAACATGAGCCAACAAACAAAACCTGTGATAAGGGGAAAAGTACACACTCAAAGCAAACAGCAAACTGGGGCTAATGCATTCTGGGCGAAATTAGGCCTCCAGCCAATGATCATAAAAAGTGCATCAAATGCGATCTTAAATGAATTCACTTCAGCAAAACCCAGGCACTAGTTTGACATAATGCAATAAATGTCCCAACCAGACATATACGAATGAAATAGGTGTTTTGGGAAATTGCAACAACAAAACTATTTAGACAGCTTTAAAGGAATAGTTTACCCCCCCAAAAAAAAAATTCTGTCATTGTTTACTCACCCTCAGGTAGTTCCAAACCTGTATAAACACAAAGGAAGATATTTTGAAAAAAGTTTGCAACCTAGCTGTTTTGGGTCACCATTGACTTCCATAGTAGGAAAAATAATACTATGAAACCAATGGTGACCCAAAACAGCCTGGCAAAATGACACAAAAGCACATGACAAAATGACTAAAACTAAAACTGAAAATAGAAAGTAAGTAAAAGCTCATTTAAAACAAATACATCATGCTATGCTATATACTATAACAGTATATCATATAAATAATACCAACATAATGCTGTTATTGCCTCATAAACTTGATTTCTGAGGGATGAATAAAAATGACAGAATATCACAGATATTGATATCTGCTAGAATCCGTTTGAATCTTTTTTGAATTGTAATAATGTAATGAAAGCAAAACTTGTTTCTATTGGTTCTGAACACTGAAAACGACTGCAAAGCTTCTATTTGCAGTGATGTTTTTAACACTTAAACCAGGCTAATGAATCTCCCTATTAGCTCAGCCGCTGATTTGTTCAGTGCTGGATTTATTAGCTTAGTCACTTCCTCCTTTCTTACCCTCAGCTGGTCTATCACACCCACAGTCATTTCGAGCAAACTATTGGAACAATTAAATACCAAGTTCATTCAGACTACAAAGTACCTAACATATGAGGTCGTTCCCACAATCTATACGCTCTAACTTTTCGGTTGGTCAATACTTGGTTGAAAGGCCATAGAAATAAAGAGTAAAATTCTTTAGTCAGCAGTGATTAAGGTGTGCCTTTTGCCTGAGCTTGACCAAATCTGTCAGTTATTTCCTCTTTAATGAACACGTGCACTTTCCTTTGACTTTCCATTGACCGTTGCTTTAATATTGAGCAAGTAAGATTTGTACTTTTAAAGAGATTTATACTTATTCAGCAAGGATTGGTTTAATTAGTCAAGAATAACATAAAGACGTTTATGTTAAAAGGATTTCTGTTTCTAATAAATTCTGATCTTTTGAACTTTCTATTCTTTGAAGAATCCTAAAAAAGTATCACATTTACTACAAAGAGTGTAATAATGACAGTCATCTTTGCCATCACGGAAATAAATTAGATGAAAAAAAGTGTATAATGATATTTTTTACACTGCTCACACAAACTTTTAACATTTTTACGTCTTTATTAAGACAACATTATACATTTTTTTATAAGCCATTTGCTGGTACTACACAATTGTCTGGTCAGCAGAGGTGATTTCAGGTTATACTATCCTTTACTATACTAAATGTAGGCTAAATCTAAACCTCATGATTCCTGAGTTTCTCTCTCTCTCTCCTGCTGCTTCTTATCTCCATCTGGTCTTGGGTTTACCGTCAATTGCCAGCTCGCTCTCTCTCACTCTCTCTCTCCTTCCCTCTTGTGCAAATCTGGCTTAGGACACAAACACCATTATCTTTGCAAAACGCGCCCACATCTAAAGCTTCAAAACCATAATGTTAGCATAATGTTAGTGAAAACCTGGCCACAGAGTCAACGTCCAATGCAACAGCTGGCCATTAATCATACCGTAGTTTTACAAAACATAGAGCGAAGCTTATTATCAGCCATTTTAAAGGAATATTGCTGAACAAATGTTAGAGTCCCTGTGTAAGAGCCTGATAAGAGAGCGTATCACCACACTACGTGTCTCACAAGCTAGGCATACTAATGAAAGACACTAAACAGGCAGCATAACCCTGGTAATATGTTATTAGCTGTGTCTGCTAAGAAAAGCATTGCTATTACTACGGTTAATACATTGTGTTAGGGATAAACAAACCCCTACGCCAAAAAAACAATTTCCTTAATTAGTATTTTTGTCTTGTTCTTCAGTAAAAACATTTAAACATTCTTATAGTAAGATGGGTTAACCTGAGGTGCCGAAAATGATAAATCATTGATATTAATAAAAGATCAAATATAAATTTTATATATAGAAATGTTTAATATAAAAAAAACTTGTTTACAGACATTTATTTTCTTACCCCATTGGAGTTTTTCCCCTGCATAGTCAAGTCAAGTCACTTACAATACAGATTGTAGCAAAGCACTGAACATTATCAATTAGGAAAATAGAGCGATGGTAATGTATAATGACGAGATTAAACTTTATTTATCAAATGCAGAGACGATCTCTGTACTCAAGACGAAGATAATCACTAGAAATCACAAAAAAATCCCCAACTAAGCAAGCCAGAGGCGACAGCGGCAAGGAACCAAAACCCCATCCATTAGAGAATGGGGAAAAAAACCTCCCACGACACACTAGAAACACACAGCAGTTGTGTAGCAGTGCACAATAACATTTATATGTAAGTAACTACACAAAACATAGTAACGCCTTTACAAAATAGCAACTCAAAACACATTGCAACTTCATACAAATATTGCAAGGCCTTGGCAACCAACCAGAAAACACTAATAACGTCAAAACAATATATATGTACAGTGTGTATAAATATAGGTTAGCAACCTAAAAACAACCTAGAGCACATTAACAACTGCACAGCAAAAGGGAAATGTACCAAAACATCACAACAATTGCATTGCAACATAGCTTGGTAACCAACCAGAACACCTTAGCAATTTTATTACCACAATGCACACAACAAAGTGATGTCTTCACAATCCCCAGAACACACTCAAACAATGTCCTAATAAACACCTACAACACTCTAGTAACCACACACTATAGAAATTCACACAAATAAATTATATTAACAACTGCATAGCAACGTAACATCTTAAGGAAACCCATAACACAATTAACACCTTAATAACAGCACAGCCACAGAGCAATGACTTGGCAAACAACCATAACACCCGTAGCAATGAACACAACTTTGTATTGTAGCAAAGTACACTATGTACCACCACTGTTCGGTGCGGTAGTCTCAAGCGTGATAGCATTCGGTACTACAAAACACACTACATCCTAACCAAAAACACATTAACAAAACAGTTAGAAACTGCATGACAACTTCTTAAAACACACTAGCAACACCCAGAACACCTTAATAACTGCACAGCAATATGCCAATGCTTTGGCAATCAAACATAACACACTAAGTATGCCCAAGCAACCACAAATACATGTTAGCATATGCTGCATATTAGCATAATAATGTCCTAAAATCGTACACCTTAACAACTGCACAGCAACAGGGCAGTACTTTGGCAACTCAATATCAACCACCTATATCAGACACCCTAGCAATCGTATAGCAGTGTAAACAACATTGTATTGTAGCAAAGCACACAACATAATAATGTTGTGACAACCTTCCAAAAATACTAGCAACACACCAGCAGCCAACCAGAACATCGTAGAAACTCCATGGCAATGCCTTGGCAACCATACAAAATGCACTGATGACACCCTAGAAACCACAAACAAATTCACAATACAATTAACAAGCGCATATCTCGACAACCCCCTAAAACACATCAGCTAAGCACAAACAAATTCATAATACGTTAGCAACTCCATAGCAACATAATAATGTCTTGACAAAACCCAGAACACACTAGCAACAAAATAACAACCAAGCAGAACACCTTAACAACTGCACAGCAACAGGACAATGGCTTAAAAACCAACCAGAACACCCTAGCAACCACTCAGAATGTTATAGTAACTGCACAATGTCTTGACAATTTTCTACATCACAATAGCAACACTCAGAAGAGAACACTACACTAACACACTAATAGCACCGTAGCAACCACAGAAGACTGCATAATACAGTTAGCAACTGCATAGTAAAATAACACAGAACAACTAGCAACAACCAAACAGCAACTGCACAGCAACAGCAAAAATGCTCTGGCAACCAACCAGGGGTACGTTTCTCAAAAGCATCGTTAGCTAACTATGATCGTTAGTTCCATTGAACTCTATTGGTAACGACGGAGCTTGCGACCGTGGTTGCTTTTGGGAAACGCACCCCTGGACATCCTAGTAACCGCACAACAATGCACAAAAACACTCAGTAGTATGTTAGCAGCTGCATAGCTACACAGTAATGTCAGAACGCAAAAGAAACACTGTGGCAATCACTACAGCATCACATGGCAATGAATTTTGCATGGGCAAGAACAACTAAAAACATTTTCATAATATAGAAAAAACATAGTTTTGTAGTGATTGCATTAAAAGTGTGGATGTAAAATGTGTAGCAGACTTTGGAACTTTGTGTTTGATCAGCTGCTGATGTGACAAAGTGCTCTCACTCTGGCGGTTACTAGACCACTGCTAAAGGTTCAGCGCTGATGGACGGTTTCCTATAACAGCATCCTCTTCTCCACTCCCAGAGGACGGCCAAAATTGAGCTGAAATGGCTTTCTCTGACCTGTGCACAGCTCCATCGCTTTAAAGCTCCATCGCTTTAAACTGCATCCAAGCACTGAATACAGTTGATAGACTCCAATCAATTCTGCCACTAAAGCTGTTCCTTGCCATTGATTTTTGAATTTAATATTATAGAGTGCTCACTTTCCTCCTATTTATAAAATATTTGGATGCTTTTCTAGTCCAAAACCAGAAAATAATTCTTCCCCATATACTAAAGCCAAAATCCACAGGCTTGCGTAAAGGCTTGTCTTTGACAGAAAAGCTTGATCAAACATACAAACAGAGCACTGCTTTCGTGTGCTCACGCTGTCCGTCTTGAAAAAAAAAAATGAACATGCCACATTGTAATAGACAATTTTTGCAGTCACTATCTACAAATCCCAGATGCCAGGTCTGGAGAAAGACATGGAGAGGAAGGAAACGGTGAATGGAATCGGGAAACGAGAGATAGTGGAAAAGGAAATAGAGACGGAAGGCGATGAGGGATGGGATTAGAGCATTGATATGAATCATATTAGCGTCTCAATAGAGTGTTCGAGCCTAGCTCGCGATACAAATTACCGCTGGGAAAGGCTAAGAATGGGCTTTGGTAGTTGACCCTCCGGATTTCAAAGCACCATTGATGCATTAAGTTGCTCCTCCTCCCTGCGGCAGGCAGGTTCAGTGCTGGTGCGATAGTGAGAGCGGTTTATCGCCAGTGTCAAGCTTCCAAACATCACACTGAGAGTGAGAGCTCACACAGAACAACAGGAAAACAAAAGCAGCATGGGCAGCATCTGAATGTGGTATAACCTACCTGGTCTCATGGCATAAATGTTCCTTGGTGCACTTTTTACCAACAAGTACTATTCACTGCAGTTTCCAAAGAAAATTAACACTAAAGCCAGTAAAACTCTGATACTTTTTATTCCTTTTCACACAAATTTACAGTTTTGTTTAATTAACTGTCATTTTTGCACAATTACTTGAAGAATATCAAGTTATGACTGTTAGCCTCACAACTAACCAGCTTGACATCTATGGGTTTTCATAGACAGTAGGTTTGTTTGGTAGATTGCGGAGTACTGAGATGAACTTGAGAGGTGAAGAGCTGTAGTATGAATCCTGTGTAACTACGGTTCGACAAAACAGTACAAATTTGTGTAAAAGGAAGTTTAATGGCATGGTGGCATCAACAAATGCGTTTTAATATCATTTGTTAACACTATCGGATAGGTTTAGTGTTGGATTTGGTGTAGGGCATATTTATTTCTAACAAAATTGAGCAATAACTTATTGCAACAGTCCACAGATATTTCAGTTCTGAACTGCCGCAATGTGTACCTAAATCAACGCAATAAAAAATGTGCCAGGGTTCACATCTTGAACCTGTGTTTTAGCACCACTCAGTGGTCATTTCTCTTTGAAACTGCAGCAAAATGTGTAGTAATGTGTAGTTGCAAAAAAAGTGCACTGAGGTACATATTTTTAGTAGACCAGATCGGATATAACAGCAAGAAATCAAAATCGAGAAAGCGTGTCAGGAGTACAGACTATGTCAGCAAAACCAGAGTGGGCGGGCGAGAAAGTACAAAGGTGTAGGACTCATCGCAGCACTGTCTGTTCCTCATTCTCTCAGGACTCATTGTCCTGACCTCGCGTGTCACTCAAAGAAGTGCATTCACCTGCCGGCTGCGCGCAACAACGCATAACGTGGTTCAATCTGTCAAGACTCCAGCAATTTGAACGCTTGCCGCACCTCTCTGCCACGGTTACAAACCTCAAACGTATAGGTGAGGAACAAGTTAATTAGCCTGTCCATCAGCGATGGTTTCTTTGTGTTAAAGCGCCGCTGTAATGGCCATGTTACCCGGAGCGGCGCTTGATCCGGGAGTTATTTCAGCCTTTCTTCACCTGGCTTTAGTCAGTAATCACACAAGGTGGATGGCCTAGCAAAGTGTCCTCTTCCAGTGATCCATCTTGTCAGTCAGCACAGCATGCGTCTCCCATAGGAGTCGGCCAATCACTCAGTGTGTAAATCTGCATATAAGTCAAGAGTGCTGTGTCACTTTAAGTAAAACCTACACTGAAGTCTATGTTCGGAACACTATTTTCTTGAAGCAGTTCTAAGTGATTTAGTTGAAATATCAGGAAGGAGATGTCACTGTTTGACTGATCTCAGTGAATTAGGTGTCTGGAAATATCACTCAGACAGCCTTAGTCTGTGTGGATGGGATCTTTGTTTAGCCAGTCAGAAGACTTTGAGGCGCTTTCTGTCTGTCAGTCATTCATGATATAGCTTTTGACAACTTCTGCAAAAATGAGAAGATGTGCTACTGCTATCTATCTAAGGTCTCAATGGTTTGAGAAAGAGGGAGCATGTCTAATTCAGTGGTTAAATGTTTTGTTCACACCAAAGGTGATAATGGTAACTATAAAGTTTTAATAATCATTCTGATTCCATAAACAGCAGATGAAATAATTGGAATCATTTTTAGAACTATTTTCACGAGCTACTGTATAAAAAATAACGACAGCCAATCAGAACCGACTGCTGGAACTTATTTAAATGGCAAGCAGCACAAACACCAGTTTTAATGGAAACTTCTGAATTTATTGTGAAATATTGTTATGTTTATTCAAAATGTATCATCCTGCTCCACCTTTGAAATGACTTCCCATTTCAGCTCATATCTTCAAGGCAGTGTGAGTAAGGAAAACATACACAGAACTGTTCTACAATACAAAATATTAAATCTAGGGTCGCCGGTAAAGGCCTGTTCAAACCAAACATGATAATGACAACTATAAAGGTATTTATATTTGCATCCACACCAGCCAGTGATAACTGTCTGTTTATTCTGAGTTTATGCACTGCAGTTTTAAAATAACGAAGGTGGATGTATTTGACTTGCTGCCGCTTTACATTTTGCAAAGACATCAAAAGAAAAACAGATGCTTTTGTATACATGAGATCCATCAAAGACAAAAGGAGTTGGGAGAATCTGTCACTCAGCAACAAAAACAGGGCAAAAAAATTCATACCTTCGTATGAGTCAGAATCAGTTTTAGCTTTCGTTGATCTTGCCGCGTTTACATGACTTTAAACAGAAGATGTCCTCAGCATGCTACATTTTGAGCGCTTCTTTGAATCTAGCTAGTGTCTTCTATGAAATCTAATATTGTTATCTATTGTAGCCAATGTAGTAGAATAAAAACAATAGTCTTTGCACTGCAACTTCTAAAAAGGCAAGAAAATAAACTAGCGATGGATACCTGAGGTAATTTTTACATTTTATGTGTTCACCGTTTGCTGTACTGTCTTCGCATTTTGGTCTTCCTTTTTAAATGCAAAAGTTCCGGTCAATTCTGATTCGCTTTTAAAGTTTTATCATTCAACAGCTGAGGTCTACTGGATCGCACAGGCCTAGAAAATTATTCAACAGTGCGAAACTAGTGTAGCAAACTGAGAAGGTAAGTTGGAGCATATTCTGTTGTTTTCTACCTAAATCCCTTTGACTAACTTCACATTAACCAAGTTGCTGCCCCACTGGCTTCAGTGTTTGCACGTAAAATATTGGTGAATTCTGGAGAGGTCACGGTTGTTCTGATGGCATTTCACTCACAAATGCTTCCAAAATTGTAGGCAACACAAAAAGGGGTTTGCTGAAGCAATGTCCTTTAAATCAATACGAAATCCAAGTGGACAACATTTACTTTTTAATGCACTTTGTCGGTCTTATTGTGCATGATTCACTGGTTCACATTATTTATAATAAAAAATGTTTGCCTTTGTAAGCCTCCAACCACCAGGCTGCATATGCACACATTTAATGATCCAGCCAATGAATGAAATCAATTCCCATCTGAAAACGGTGCGGTTTGCGAACACTGTTTTACGTCCGCATTAATACTGTGTACATGATTCAACAGGCCGTGATCTTTTCCGCTAACTATCCGTGAATCCAAACAAAATGTTTGACCATTGGACAAATATATTGTGGACACTTCAAACAATTACAGCAATTAACATGCGAGGCTGCATCTTCTTGTTTAAACTCATTTGTACAACAAACCACATAAGCATTCAGTGTTTGTCCCAATCAATGTCTGTTTCTAACTATCTATCTAATGGAAGTTTAACATCTACACCTATTCATCTCCAACTATACTTATTGCTGCGAGTCTCTTGTTCTAGTTGCATAAATATAGCATTCCATCAGCAGATCCACATGGACATGATTAAAAACTTTATTATTCATCATTCCTCTAATTAAGAGAGTTCGTTAACGCACTCTCTGGCCTCAGGGGGGTTTATTTTGCTGATGAACACATAAGTAGTACGCAACGGAAATGCCAATTAACCCCATTTACGCTTCCAGACACTCTACACCTGCATAAAGACAGACTGCAATAAAAATACCTCGACTGAGAGATAAATTCCTCATGTTACCAGAAAGATAAACCATCCAAATGTGAGTAAAGAAATCACTCTCATGCACACATATATGCATGAAAGGTGCTACTGGACGAAATGGATACATACATGGTAATTTAACGCTGAAAGCCTAAAAGGAGCTGCAAAGGTGAGTCACATACTAGGTTGATTGTCACTCTGCAGTATGTGTCAGCTATAAAGGAGATCTGACTGTTAGCATTTTGATGTGTGAGCCTTTAAAGCAATACCAGACACATAACATAGTGCCAGCGAGGCTGAATAACCTAAGCTTAAATTACAGGTGCATCAGTCACAAAGCTATCAAATGACTTAAAATGTCAAGGAGAACATCTCAGAAATAACAATATGCCAGACATGCGCCAACGGCATCAGTGAAATGAAATAGTGGCTGAACGTTGGCACTTACTGACAGAGACAGCCTTCACAACATAATTGCTAAATGCCACTAAAGTACGGCTTAAATAAAATTTGCAGAATTGAATCGCCACCTTTTTGACCCAGAAGAATATACAAAGCTATGCTTCACAAAGGAGGGCTTTACTAAAGCTGCAACTCAAAAGCAACTTGTTTAAAGCCAGTGTACGAGGAGCACAAAACCTACAAAAGCAATGTTGTGATGAGTGACCTGTCACCCTATTACCTACATCCAGACAGGCTTATGTTAGAAAAAAGCCAAACCCACTTGGTTGTAGATCTCTAATTGTATGATATACTAGATCTTGTGAAGGTTATTAGGTCTCATGATTCTACAGGATTGTTGTATAACAGCCCAGGAATATTAGATTTTATCACCAGGTCAGTGTTGTAGACATCTGTCCTCTTTATTTTCTCACTCGCCTAGAAGTTTACACATCGTTTCCACCATCATTACTCAAAGAATTACCCTCTTAAATAGTGCAATTTCACACTGCACATAGTTCAAGACGTGTTCAACAGTCATCCAAGAAGACATGAAGCTGCTGCCAAGCCAAAGAATTGTCCCGTCTTTTATAAAGACCTTGATGTTTCTGTTACTTTGCCCTATAATAAACAAATCACTTCACAATATATTAATTGAACGTAAAAGTTTCCTACTACTTGCAAAAAATCAACAAAACTCAAAAGGTTCCAAAAGAATGTTTTAATTGTTATTTATTTATTTCATTAATTCATTTATTAATGTATTTGTTTACTTTGGAGCAATGATATGTATTCAAAGAACCTTTCAATGAACATTCCAAAAGAACCTTTTTTTTTTTCATTCAAATTTTCAAATAACCCTTTCCACAGTAAAGAAACTTTTGTGGAATGGAAATGTTCCATAGATGTTAAAGGTTCTTCATGGAACCATCGATGCCAATAAACAATCTTTAGTTTTAGTAGTGTGACTGTTAAATTTATAATAGCCCACCTAAATAACATGGTAAAAATATTTTGTAACAATGTTATGTTGAAGATGCCCCTAAAAATAAGTTTTTGGGTCAGATCAGGTACGAATTGTTCCATTAGGTAGCAAATGCACAGTGCATTTAAAATTCATGAAACACAGACTGACACTCATGCATAGCATACATTTCAATCAAATATAACCAGCTGTAGCACAATACCCCAGATTCTGTTTCACGTCAATATACAAAACAAAAACAACGATCAAAACCTCTCAACCCCCACTCTCTCCCCTTCTCAGTCTCCCTTTTTTTCCTAGTGTTCCTCAGCCATTTTTTCCCAGGATTCCTACTGCAGGACCCTCAACACAGCACAATTTGGAAGTCTTCTTTATTTGACACACCGATTTCACTTCATAGAGCATTTTACAAATAAAAGGATAAAAAAAAACAGGCATTCTATCCAAACTGTGTAGTTTCGAGGTCCTCCAAGACCTGGATCAAGAAATACTGAACTATGTAAGTGCCTCTCAACCCTGTTCCTGAAAAATACATATTTTGGGTCGCTTTCATGTCTCCATTATCCTAATTTCAACATAATAAAATACAGCAAGGAAGGTAAATTCATTACATTATGTCATTTTAGTGACTACAACATTTACGTTTCTTAATTTTACGTTTATATAGTGATAATTTACCAACATAGAACTGCATAATTACTGCATAAATACAAAACGTACTGATAACAAGACAGCTGATACAATGGAAGCCCACATGATCACCCACACTGTAAAATAATAATAATAATTCTCATTGGTGTGATCAATAAAACACTATTTAAGTCTTCAAAATTTCATTTTCTGATACTTTGTAATTATTTGTGATATTTATTATTAATTTCTGAGTCAAAAAAGATACCTACTCACCAAGGAGAGGAGCTTGCACACATAATAGTAGAAGATTTCTTACAAAAAAAATACTTCATCTGCATGTTAAAAAGCACAAATCAAAGTTCAGTGCAAATACAAAATATTTACTAATATTTGAATAAAGATTATATGTATTGTTTTTGAAATATGCTATTTATTTACATAATATGATTAGGTTACGTTTTTTTTATAGTGTACTCATGTGAGGTCTTAGAGCATTCATTCAAAATATGCAGTACTAGGGCTCTGCAGAACCCGGATCGAGAAGCAACGCTCTACATCAGCCGTCATGTGTTTCAGCACCGCGGACAGCGACCATTCAAACACAAGACACAGAACACAAGCGCTCAAAAACACTTCGGGTCAACCTGCCTCTCCACTACGCTCCAGGGCCCATTGAAACGACGTTTTAGTGGGATTTCTACACTACAGCAGCTGAGTTTCTGAACACAGCGTCTGTGTGGTGCCTCAAAACTGCTAAGAAACCTCATAATGACACATTCAATTAAATTGTTTCACTGTAGATGAGACCCCTGACGAGAACAATTACTGCACACAATTATATTACTTACTGCGTCGTGCAGGCTCTTTTGGGAACGGTCTGTGGAGATGGTCCTTGAGGGATGCTTGATATAGCCAACGTGTGTGTGTGTGTGTGTGTGTCTACGTGTGCGTACTAGTAAGACGACAGGTAAATAAATATGCTTTTAATTGCTCGCGCAAGGCGTTCACTACGCACAGCCTCGTATTAAACTTCAACCGCCAACTGCCTCCGTGCGCGTGAAATTGCTCTTGTACGATTAATATTGCGTGCGTCGCTTGTGTGCGAGATTAACCTCGCACAATTGCTTTTAAATATCCGTGTGATTAAATAACAGTCGAATGTTTACAAATTCAACAAATAATAGTAATTAGAGAACAGGATATACAGTTGTGCTTCGCGTAAATGTATTGCTCGATTACAACGAGTGACAACAAATTCAATAAAGCGCACACGCAAAAAAAAAGAAAAGAAGCTGTGTTAGACGTAAACGTTCACACACTATTGTTTACAAACGTCCGACGGACTGTCGTTTTTCGCAAATCGTACGAACATCAGACGCTAGCGTACTTGCCATGATTCCGTCGCCTAAAAGACTTGCAGGTAAAAAATAAATACCAAATGTCGATGGGAATTAAACGGCTCATGAGAGTATCCTCTGTGGAAGCCAGTCGGGACTGAATATATATGATGATATATCGGCAAAGAAACAACAAAAACACGGTATAGCTACACACAGACGACGAACGACGACTGCTCCCGGAGCCTCCCTCTCCTTCCTCGCGCTCTCGGTAACGTTACTGTCCCTCGCTCGCTCGCGACGTCACAGGGCAGTGCGCCTCTCTCTCATCTGCAGTCTGTAGTGTGCAGTCCGCTCACTACATGAAGACACCGCCGCTGAATAGAGTGGGAATTAAAGCGCTCATTGGCTGACGGAAAGACAGATGGTGCGCTCATATCCCAGATAAATAGTGCAGACCTCCTCCCTGCGCAGGGTGCATGAGCCAATGGAAGCCCATGGTCTCCAGATCTCCGCTTCTAGTGAAGTGTCACTTTGATGTATGTAGTCATTCTGTCACTGTATTAAATTTATTAGTCGACCGGAGGATCTTGATTCTTTTCTGTGGAGTGAAGCCGATTTGCTGGCTTAGTCTTTTGGCTGGTTTTATAGCACTTTTTAGCTGGGAGTCCAGTTGAACACCATGACTTGTCCAGGTCAGGAGACCATAAACAAGTTATGATTAGCTAACCATCTTAGGCTGGTTTGGTGCGTTAATTGTTTTCAAGGCATATACTGGAATAAAACTGGCAGCAGTAATAAATAACAGCTTAATTGCTGCGTAAGCTTATTTAAAATACAATTTAAATTCACAAATTTATTTTTTATTTTGTTAAATACCATTACCTTTTGCTTCAAATTTTTAGGCCTCCACATGTACAAGCAATCAATGAACAAATAAGAGATTTTACCACAAATTCTGTTCTTTGTACTGTTCTTTATCTCAAATATCCATATATTTTTGCAGCTGTTGTAAATGAGTGCACACATTCACTCAAGCACTGAACTTTTACAATTTTATCATCTAGAAATCCAGATGCATTAGCCAATTATTATGTATTATTAATTTTTGTTCAGATGCTGCAAAAATGTAAAGCTTAAACCGTTTTATTAAATCTACTGAATACATTTATTAAAAATGACACACATTTGTACATTTCAAAATTTTAAACAGTTATGTAGCAACAAACACCAATACATTGAAATAAACATTAAATTTTAAAGTAGAAAAATATTAAAATATAATTTAATAATCTGTTTTATTTCCATTTTTAACAGCGTGCATATGTATATCTGCATTGAGATTTGCACCGATCTCCTTTCTTTAACGTATTTGCATAATTAATTACTCAATTGATTATTTCTGCCAAGGCTGTGTTACGTGACAACAGCAAAGCATCAAAACCAAAGCCTATAAACCTAAGCTTACCTACAACTAAAGCTGTTCAGTTTGTTGTCCTATTACCCAGTTAGAAATTAGCATTTTTGAGCCATGGATTCTCTAAGGATTTGTCAGTGGTTTTTGGCAATGGCAATTTACAATTTATAAATAAAATTAGGGCTGTGGCTTATATTGTTTTGAAGAGATGTTTTGTTCTGCAAGATGAATTACATATTAACATAAAGAAGACACTGTTTTCTTAAACCAAATATTTTTTGCAGCAAATGCTTTAAAATAAAATGCAAAAGAAACAAATTCAAAGTCTTTTCAACATTCCGTTTTCAACTTAAAAACGTATAAGGATTTCCCAAGGGAACCAGTGGTGAATTAGGCTTTCAGAATAGCCTACAAGTCGATACAAGAACAGCCATGCTTTCCTTGTATTTCCTTGACGAAGTTAGTTCCTACAGTAGTTTCTTGTTTGGAGCTTGGGAATGGAAGAGCTCCTCTGTGAAAGTGCTGCTCTAAATCCTGAGTCTCTGTTCTTGGCAGTGGAAGACGGGAGGATGAGTCATGCTGGTTGAAAATGATATCTCACTATTCGATGAGAGCAGCATTTATCATGTGAGTGAGGGTGCAGGCAAACATTTAATTATAGACCTAGTCCATTACGATGTCAACACCTCAGCAGTCTCTTTCCCACAAAGTCAATAATGACCTTTAAAACTTTCTGATTTGCTGGGAAGAAATGCGACACAGTTTTCATGTTTGCAACCACTGGTGCACCAGAGTAATCAAATGGATGGCCGTATGTAAAGCCCAACCGCTGCCACATCTCATTTCATCGGAGGATCGCTCTCAAAGTCTTCTGAGCATTAGTTCTGGGCTCTCCCATTAGATGGAAGGGAAATTGGACAGTGTGCAGTGTCTGCAGTAATTACTCATACAGACGCTGTCATACTCATGACAATAGATTGTCCTTGCTGAGCGCAAACAGAGGAGTACAGTAGGATAGGGAGCACTTCATTATTCCCCGCTGCAAATGTTTTTGTGCAGCCACTTTCAAGAAGCTCTCATTTACATATACAACGGCATGCGGTGGAGGCAAATCATTTACATCAGTCCATAAGCACTATAGTTTCACTGTAGGGGATGTGCATTCGCACAAGAGGTGCTGTTTCCACACACCAGTAGGCCTATTACCATTCATTTGGGAGAGGCGAATGTATCTCTCTGTGCAGTATTGGTCTGACTATGAATAATTTGAAGTATTAATTTGAAGCAATTATTATTAGTGGTGCTTGCTATAACAAGCTTAACTCAGCCTGTGCTACAGATATGAATCATATCTCAAACTGTGTGGCTTGATATGTGCTGTTACTTTTCGAAGTGGTTAGATTTATAGGATTTGGCCAGTGGAAGATAAAATGGGTTGTGGGGTTGAGGGGAAAACTGATTTGGCCGAAGAGCCATATCTGGGGACAAGAATAACATTCAGAAAATATTAAAAATCTAGTTTGTAAATTATATATTTTACACACACACACACACACACACATAGATATGATAGAACGATAGAATGATAAATAGAATGATACATAAACAGACAGAATAATAGACAGAAATAAAGATAGATATATAAATAGAATAAGAGAACAATAAATGGAATGACAAAGAACTAAAAGAAATGATGGAGCGAAAGACAGGTGGTTAGAACGATAGATAGATAGATAGATAGATAGATAGATAGACAGACAGACAGACAGACAGACAGACAGACAGATAGATAGATAGATAGATAGATAGATAGATAGATA
>JAUMHR010000076.1:4864139-4874281 GCA_032361145.1 Enteromius fasciolatus
TATTTATTTTTTGGTAACGGTAAAATTCAGATGTGTGTGAGTGTATATACACACATCACAGACATACACTATATACATGTATAAGTGCACACTTACATAAATAGCAATACCTAAATAAACTTAAAATATGCAAAACAACCACTGCATTTACTGAGCTTGTCTATTCATCCGCACTCAAACTTATTTACAGTTTTCATGAGAAGGCCAATGATGACCAAGTCAAAGTTTAAACTCTGTGTTGGTTCAATTGTTTTCAATTACTCTCTATAGCCTCAGCTAAACGATTTTCATCAGTTCAATTACATATTTGAAATTGGCTGCAAAATGCTAATCAAAAGTGATGTGCAAATCACATCTCGTGTTATCAGGGTTAATCGCATTAACACACTCACTCCTTCACCATAATGATTGCTGCAATGAGAACTGTTTTCAGCTTCAGCGGGAGGATTTTTCGCAATAATGAGAGACTGGAAATGAATCAGCAAACTACAAAAACATCTTGAACTCATCTGAGACACACACCTCTTTAGCGAGCCTGCGAGCTTCGTAGTAAGGTCTGGCTTTCTCAATGCAGGCTCCCAGCTGAGAGCCCTGAGCATTGAGTTTGCGTGCAGAGTCTGTAAGGATCCTCCTGTAGCTGGATCTCGCTTCCTAAATGAGTGTTAAACAGAGATAATGAGAAAGGGTGAGAAAAACAATGCTCACGTTGGCATGATGATGAGTAAAACATAATACATGCACTACTACTATAATTTAACTGACGGGGGAATCACAATCCAAACATGACTCATAAAAAAGTAGTGACAAACTTTAATCAAAATGATCATTTACAATCAAAACATTATTACTGCTTAATGTTTTATAATGTACTACAATACTGATGTGCAGATATTACCACTATTTGTTATAAGTGCTAGTATATGGCAGAAAATTCTACTATTTTTATATAGTGTAAATAGATTCTATCAGTATTTGCACTTAGTGTGAATAACGTATCACTAAGAAAAGAACATACAACTTATGATACAACGTACAATAGCTGCTGCCAAATAATAAAATGCAACAAAATGCATAGTTACAATTTCTAAATTAAATTTTCAAGTCAGGGCTTAAACACAAACATGACTATAGCTCTAATCAGACTTAACTCCCTCTCTTTTTTTGTATAAAACACTGTTATAATACACTAACATTCAAAACTATTTATGTTTTTGAAAAAAAGTCTCTTATGCTCACAAGACTGCAGTGGAAAAATACAAAAAAACAGCAAAATTGAGAAATACTAATAAAAAACTGTTTTCAAGGTAAATATGTATGTAATTTATTGCTGTGACACAAAGCTTAATGTACAGGAGTCAGTAGTCCAGTGTTACATGATCCTTCAGAAATCATTCTGATATGCTGTTTTTCTTGTATATATTAAAAAAAAAAATATATATATATATATATATATATATTATTATTGTTATAAAACAGTTGTGCAGCTTTATTATTTTATATAAACCATAATACTTTTTGAAGAACAGCATTTATTTGCATATATAATTTTTTTTGTAAACTTATAAACATCTTTACTGTCACTGAACAATTTTATGCCTCCTTACTAAACAATTAATTGGGTTTTGAACAGTAGTGTATATTACAGACACATTGCACTTAAGCAATTTTGAGCACTTCTTTTCATTTGCTGTCGTTAAACTGAATTACTGCATTAGAAATAATATAAATATATAAATAAATCTTTTCTCGTTAGACATTGCATAGCCTTTGAACATTAAAAATAAATCTGTTTAATGTCACCCACTAAAAAGCTTGCAAACTTACAGGAACTATTGTTGGCTTCACTAAATAGAGGTTAGACAGTAGAACAGGTGTGAAACCAAATTTGATTTTAGAAGACATTTATCTGTCTTAAGGTGTTTACTGTCTAAGTAGGCAGCTCACTAGATTTTGAGACACAGCCGTAGTGTCTTACATATTACTCACATCCAGCTGTAGTTCCAGTCTGTTGATCTCATCACTGGCCTGATTCAAGTGTTCCAGCTCCTCCTGACATATGCAAAACAGGGAGGGAAGAGTTGAAATATATTTACTATTAAGAGAACTATTAAACAGTAAACAATATATGTGCATTTACATAAAACCAGAGGCAAACAAATAATTATAACACCTTGCTATTGTAAACCATTAATTGAATTAAAAAGTGAATAATATGCATCATAGTTTACAGAGTTTATAGTCATAGATACAATATTAAGTTGTTTTGGGTGTAAATTCTAATACCTGAATCCTGGGGTCCAGCTCTTCTTCATATTGCTCCTCGTCTTCATCAAACTCAGCCTTATTTTTCTCCGCCACCACAGTGTTCTCGGTTTTGTTCGTAATTTCCTCATTTCCTCCATCCCCGCTTCTGTTTTTCAAGGTGTCGTCCCTCTCCCCAGTCTCCACCGCGGCACTTTCCTCTCTCCACTCCCCTGACTCAGGCTCCCCGGATCCGGGGGGGTTCTCACGCTGACGCCCCGGTTCCATCCGTGGCCTTGAGAATGACCCGTTTTGTTCTTATAAATCAATATATGTTAGTGCTTAAATGTTCGCCATGCCTATAAACACATATTTACCCGAGAATTTGCCGGTAAAGTGCTACATAATCGGTGAATGAGAGTCATTTAACGGCGCAGGCGTGTTGTTTGCAGCGGTAGCGTCACGCAGCGATGCTGACAGAGCAGAATGATCCGAGATGAACCGTTAGCTTCGCGGCTAACTGCAGAAATCACAGCCTCTCCATACCGATTTGCTCAGGGCTCATAAATACAGCGACAGTCAAATCCATTTTACTTGGAAACCGTTCAAAAGTGTTTGCCTTGTTACTCCTGTACCCGTTGTTACTGTGAAATTAAACTGAAGTAAAGTGGGACCTTCAAAAGTATGTTTTTTTTTTATATATATGACAGCGGCGGTAATACTAATTTATTACCGTTTTATCTGTTTAGCTGTGCATTTATTGTGATTTATTAACTGACTGCACTGTATTTCATGTATAAACATTTTCTTTTTTTAACCGTTTTATTTTCATTTTAAATAATTTTAAAAAATAAAATTGAATAAAGTTTTTAAATCATTTGTTTTATTGTTGTGATTATTATTATTATTATTATTAATGATTATTTTATTTTAAGCACTGAATTACCATTGTGAATTAAATGTGCTATATAAATAAACTTGCCTTGTCTTGTAATTACAAAAACAAAGAGCAGGCTAAAATATGTGAATCTAGAGAAACCTGACCAGTACTTAAACGTAAAATAGAATTTTACCCTGAAAACATTAATCTAATATTTAAAAATTAACATCTTGCAGTGTAACATTATTAACATTGCTTTGATAATTAAATTCAAGAAAACACCACATTAGCCTGTTATTTAAAGTGTGTTATTATCCTATTATTATTATATTACTATTACAATTACAATTATTCTACTTCAACTAAATAATATTATAACATACACTCATGGGAATTTGTTTAGGAAACGGAAATTTTCAGGAAAATAATGCACAAATGTTCCTAAAAATTTGCTTTATTTATTTTATTTTAAAATATAAGTGGATCATTTTTATTCAAGTTATAAAAATAGTGGGAACTGGACATGTTTTTCTAAGATTCACCCATTAAGACTGGAATTTATTCATCTCCATCATCATAATTACTTGTGACTGAAATGTAAATTTCATGGCCTAAATTTCCATGTTATCAATTTCATGGACCAAATTTCCATGTCATCAAACAAAAGAGATAGCAATCAATGGTAAACAGTATTTATTTTAGTCAGTTTCCCCTCAGACACAAACATGTAGCAAAGTAGCACAGTACAAAAGCAAAATTAAGTCAGTAAAGGGAATAATAATAATGCACAAACGGTCTGATCAACAGCTAATGGCTTTGAACTATGTATAGAAACTACTTTTTCCAAATGGATGAACTTGCAGTGAAATACACAAAAATAGTGCTCATTACAGATAATGTCTCCTGTCCATCAATAAGCTGTAATTTTCAGAATCATTCTCAAGTGAATGATGCATCTTTCAGGGCTGTTTTTCCTTTATGTATGGCTCTTTTGTCTCTTCCAGAATCTCTTAACCTCGCTGTGTCCATGTGGCGTCACCACCATGACCCTGTGAGCGGGGTTCTGCCAAACCAGCACACCTAAACCCTGCAGGACAGACGTTATACTGTCAGTATTCAGTGCATTGCTGCTGGACAGACAGACAGCCTCTCCTTATAAAGCACAGCAAGGACACATGAAAAGATGGTATTTTTTTACCTGAGCCCTGTCCCGCAACACTTCAAAATCAGCCTGGGATAAAAACTGATTGTATAAGACTCCTGAAAGAATGAAAAACAGATAAAATGCACCATTTGAGATGTTTGCATATTTACCGATGGCATTTATGACCCCTACCCCAAACCTTATTCCAATGCAAATTTTTTATTTGCGTTACATTTCTCTAACACACTTCTTATACAGTCTGACATTTCCATTCGAGAGAATGAACTCTGCAGGTCACCCATGGAATGGAAACAAGTTCTCTATGTGATACTATCATCAAGATGTAATTTCTTTTTTTAATGAAATGGAGGCAGCCATTCCCAGAGGTTATATTTAAATGCAATAGCGACACTTTTATTTAAATAACTGAAATTACAAATGTAGAAAAACAATTAAATGTAATGGTGATATTTGAAGGAAAAACAAAAACTAAGTAATGTAAATTTGCTTTGGAACAAGAGAGCTGGTCTCACATGCACAAAGACATACTCACCCTCGGTGAACTGCAAGCGATCTTTCTCCAGCTCCCACAGCCTGATCTGATCTGTGATGGTTGGGGGAAGAATGGGGGTCTGGAGGACAGAACGACACATGGAAACATGTTCATGCATTAAGCAGTGAATATTTTCATAGCAGGATAGAATTTTCATGAAATTATATTTCACAAGGGAGACACCTAAGGGACATCTAAGCTTATAAGAGGAAACAATAGACACTTCTGTAGGCCAAAATCTAGAAACAAGTTAGCATTTCCTGTTCCGTCACCCTGAAGTCAGTAGGTTTTTAATTAAATGCCTGAAACGCTCTTTTGTGAACACAAACATTAGATATTTTAATACTTTATTCTATGGCTTAAAGGAATAGTTTATCCAAAAGTGAAAATTACCCCATAATTTACTCACCCCTAGGTGTATATAACTTTCTTCTTTCAGATGAAATTTTTTTTTATCCTGGCTCTTCCAAGCTTGGTAATGATGGTGGATAGTGGCCATTATTTTAAAGCTGTAAAAACTAACCTATATGCCCCCCGGGGAGTTAACACACCTCTTCGAGGCAGATTAATGGGTTTTTGTAACAAAAATATTTAGATTTTTAAAATTATATTTTAATATATATATTTTATATATAATTGAGAACAGAATTAACAACACTAGTTTAACAACACAAATAGTTTTTCAAACGAAAAAAATAACTATCTGTAGCTAACAAACAAAAACAAACAATAAATGAACAACTATTTTCCTGTAAAAGAATGGACGGCGGTTACAGTCATGGGCATTCATGTAGGCTACAAGAAGACTAGCTATTTTTAACCATTTAACTGCAGCTTTAACCAAAAAAATTGCTAAACGCAGCTAAACAATCAGCTTTGGCTAATGTTTTCTATTATCTCTGCTTTATTTCTTAAAAAGCATATTATTATTATCCACCTATTTGTAAATGCAGTACTGTAAAATTTATTTAGGCTACAGCAGAAAAAATACTCTAAATATTTATGACTATTTTTAATGTAACCAAAATGTGTGTTTATTAAATTATTAACACTATCATAACATACTAATTTAGAGAGACCTTATGTGATGTTTATGTCGTTATTTTGGAAGAGTGCAAGCATAAGTAATTATAAATGTTTTCTTATGTAAGATTTTTTATTTTAAAAGAGGTGCATGAAAGCCGTTCTTCTGTCAAACACAGTTTAATAAGTAAAAACAAACTGTCCCAATTCAGTGTCTGCGGTCAGATGAGATGTTGATAGGTTTATTGTCAGTGACATTATGTCAACTGGCAATGAAATAAAAAGTCTCAGAAAAGTGTACCATCCTGTCCTGCCAGATGTAATGCCATGTTCGTTGCGCACATAAATTTGCTTTGCTTTTATTTTCCAACTATATATATATATATATATATAGTGGGTCGCGGCTTGATGATCTTGGGACACTGTGGTTCCCAAGGTCAAACCAGTTGAGAACCACTGCTTTAGATCGTCACTCTATTAAGCGCGAGCTGTGGTGTTGTGCATGCACGAGCTCTGTGGACTGTGGAACCTATGCGTGGAACAGACAGACCTTTCGCGTGTGAGATTGCCAATAACAAGTGCAGGCAAATGTCTTTAATATTATCGCAAATTACAAAAGATTCAAATATGCTATGTAACGATCATTTAGCAATAAATAGGATTTTTTTTTCTGCAGTACCGATAGCAAAAGCGTTAACGTCAGAGCTTATCGATACTTCAGTCTTTTATAATTTAGCAAAGTACCGAGATTCGGTAGCTATCCCCTAAACACGACATACAGCCGTTGCCGGAAGTCAGTTATAGGAGTTATAATTTTAAAAACGTATAGGTTAGTTTTACAATGGATATATATATACGATTTATGGAGCTTCAAAATAATGCCTGGTATTATTAATAATTACCAAGCTTGGAAGAGCCAGCATACATTTTTTTAAAAAACTGTGTTTGTCTGAAAGAAGAAACACCTAGGATGGCCTGGGGGTGAGTAAATTATGGGGTAATTTTCCTTTAAAATAAATGAATATCCAATCTGTGTATTTTAAAGCTTTTACTTTTACTACTTGAAAAAGCAGTTGCTAACTTGTAGCTAAATGGGACCTCAAAGATTGCAGAGGACATTAAAGATCACACCAAACAGGAATAATCTACAGCCTCATTGTGTTTATTATCACACTTTTCAAGCTATTCTGGTTCAAACTTTCAAGGAAAATGTTTTAAATAAAGACCTAAAGGGTCGCCGAAGCTTAAATAAAGAGTTCACCCAAAAAGTACTTATTGACTTCCATAGTATGGTGAAGAAATACTTTGCAAGTCAATGGGTACCGTCAACTGTTTGTATACCAACATTCCTCTGAATATCTTGTTTTTTGTTCAACATCTGAAAGAAAATCATACAGGTTGAGTAACAAAAGGAGTGTGAGCAAATAACAGAAGTTACATTTTTGGGTGAACTATCCCTTTTAATTGCGGTGATGACGTTAAAGTCATCTGACTCTGGTGTAGTTTGTGTATAGCCTATGTCTAGCTTTTTACTTCAGGCAATTGATACTTAGGTTTCAAAATTCATAAAATGAGTTTCTTTCTGAAGATGAAAAACCATTGATGGCCACAGAGCTTATTTGAAGAAACTAGTGGAAAAACCATATTGGCTTTTTTTTTTTCTCTTAAGAGCGAACCAGAAAGCACAATTCCAGACAGGCCAAAAATATAATTATTAAAGTGCTTTATGGAATCAATAGATTTTTAATGAATAGGATTAATGAGATTTTAAATTACTCAACTGTAACACATCTTTAACACCAAAAGCCCTTTTAAAGAAATCCTTATAAGCACTGCATAAAATATATTCAAACCATTTGAATAATTATTCATTATTATAAATAAATAATTGCTAGAAATAATTTTAATTACCTTTAAATATCAGCATTACTTAGCTATAATCGCTCGACCCTAAAAAATTAATTAAACCCTTCTTATTAGCACAATGGTAAAAATAAAATCTTTTATCGATTACCTGTTTAAGCATTACTGGGTGTGCTCGGGTCCTCAAAAAGTGAATGATCTGAAATCACAAAACACATGTCAAAACGGCTCTATCATTAGAAGAACAAACCAATCTGCAGAGCAACGGGTTGTGGGTTACAGCGACCGCCTCTCACCTGCTGTGCAGTTATGCCGTTAGTGATGGCCTGCTGCACCGACTCTCTGGTTACCTGAGCAACCACCAGGTTAGGAAAGCGATACAGCATCTCGCTAAATAGAGCTACTAGTGCAATCTGGAGTTCAGAGTCTGTCAGAGAGAGATGAAGCAAGCTTGTTTTCCTTCACTGATCTTGTGTAGTGTATTGCATTTTAGACAAGTCAGCTTGTGTGATGTGCATGACATACTTGTGTAGGCATATACACGGTAATTTGTTTCTACAACGATGAAGCCTGTGTCTCCCGTTCCCGGCGTGGCTCCGAGTGCAGAAGAGGCAGATCCAGAGGCAGGGTTTACCGTGACCCCTGCAGCTAGAGTTATGGCCAACCTGGTAGGGTAGTACCTTCTTGACTTCCTCTGTGAAAAGATGATGCAAACTGGTGCAACTGCTTTTTTTAGGCATAAAGTCAGCCTTCCATTACTATGCATATACAATACATTGATATAAAAATGTGTGATTGAATTACGAGCACTGTACAATTCTGGCAGCACTAGAATGCTATTTATGTCCCTAGTAATAAATAGATGACATAAATCAATAGTAATATCTAATATTTATTTATATATAAACATAAAACCATTCAAAAGTTTGGGGTCAGTACAATATTTCTTTTGAAAAAAAAAAAAATTATTATTCAACAATCTTGTTTTAAATTTATCATAGGTGTCGATAAAGACATTTATATTCTTACAAAATATTTATGTTTCAAATAAATGCTGTCATTTCAAATTGTATAGTCATCAAACAATCCTGAATGTATCAGTTTCAACAAAAACTATTAACTGTTTTCTACATTAATAACAATAAAATAAGTGTCTTGAGGAGCAAATCGGCATATTATGATTTCTGAAAGATCATTTGACACTGAAGACTTGAGTTATGATGCAGAAAATTCAGCTTTGTATCCAAGGTATTAATTACATTTTACATTACATTAGAAAACAGATATTTTTAATTGTAATAATATTGCATTTTTATTATTGTCTATATATTATAATTATAGTTTGATCCTCACACAGAGCTAGTCAGCACTTTTACTTGATGACTGACCTTTCTTTGGAAAACCAGACCAAACTCTCGTAAATGCTGCAAAAATGTTAGTAGAGAATCACTCATGCCCTCCACAGAATAATCCTGCAAAAAAACAAACAAAAAACAACAATCAAACTACAAAGAAAAACATTTTAATAAGAGACCAAGCGTATCTACTTAATGGGACCATGGCAGAAGGGCTTCTTTAATTTAATTACAACAAGCAATGGCTTTTATCTATGACTCACATGTTATTCTTGACATTGTAAAAGCGGCACTCACCCTACCAAGAGTAGAAAAACTCAGTTGGAACAAAAAGGAAAGAATCTCCACCAGGTCCATTCCTCTTGACTGTGGAGGAGAAGATCAGACTGTTAATAAGGAGGTGGAGCCAGATTTTCCAACACACTAACCACATTTACATGCAGCCTAATAATACAATCAGAACGACAACTCAACTGGAATGAAAAGTCATCATGTAAACGCCTTGAGGGAATAAAAATGATCAGACTGAAAGAATCGGTGCAAGTCTTGAATAATTTACCAAACAGGAGCGATTGGCATGCAAACATCTGTAACTGACAACTTTCACAGTCAGATTCAAAAATACCTTGTGCGCATATGCAACGCATGCACTGTCACCCAGTGATCTTTGCAAATTGCTCTCATCCAGTTGTCTAGTTATTAAAGGCCATATGTTTTCATTAGATAGAGACATCGTTTTGGGGACGCTTTTTCAAACTCTTAACTTTTGTTATGCAAAGTTGGTAATGCGAGAAGAAAGGCACGTTTTCAGTATGTTAGAGAAGCAAACACATTGTTGTACCATGCTAAGTTGTTTATCTTTCTTCAACAGGACTCAGAAGCTTCTCGCTGTTATTGCACTTTTTCAAGCACATAAATGTTATTTGCAGTTTCAACTGGGTATATATGAATCTGCTGCCAGACTATTCTGTGCATGTAAACCTTCATATGAGACATATGTGGGGTATATTAAAGGGATAGTTCACCCAAAAATGAAAATTTGATGTTTATTTACTTACCCCCATGGCATCCAAGATGTAGGTG
>JAUMHR010000076.1:4891785-4917836 GCA_032361145.1 Enteromius fasciolatus
AGACTAAAGTTTTTACCCGCCACAGCCGAATTTTACCCGCATTTGGCGGGTGGGCGGGTGCCAGTGTCAAGCCCTGCCTATATCCAATTGAAAATCTTTGGAGGGAGCTGAAACTCTGTGTTGCTCAGAGACAGCCCCGACACCTGACAGATCTAGAGAAGATCTGAATGAAGGAGTGGGCCAGAATCCCTCCTGTAGTGTGTGCAAACCTGGTGAAGAACTACAGGAACCGTTTAACCTCTGTAATTGTTAACAATGGCTTCTGTACCAAATATTACACATTTATATGACAGTAATTCCCAAATAAATTGTTAAAAATGCAATGTGATTTCCGAATTTTTCTTTTTAGATTCTGTCTCTCATAGTGGAAATGCACCTATGCTGAAAATTGCAGACCCCTCCATGATTTCTCAGTAAGAGAACTTGCAAAATCACAGGGTGCTCAAATACTTATTGACCTCACTGTGTATGTATGTATGTGTGTATATATATATATATGGAGTTGACTTCTAAGAGCCTGTTTTCAATTAGATTTTGAAAAGATGTGTGTTCATGGACACGGTTACTTGTAAAATGACTCAGACATTTAAAGGTAACTATTTCCCCTCGAGCACAACAGAGGTTTGATTAAACAAACAAAAAAAATGTAAATCACCTTTATAACACTGCAACGACAGCAATCAATTCCATCACAGAACATAGTAATGAGTATGCAAAAAAAACATGTTTGCCTGAATAGTAAAATTAAACAAGGACCTTGATCCCTTCGTTTAGAGAACTCACGACAAGAAGACTGAAGCTTTACCGCTGTCCTATTAATGGCTTTTTTGCTGCATATTAGACTTTGAAATCAGTTCACCTGTGAGAATTTCAAAAGGAAAGGTTCAGAAATGTGCAAATGAAAATATTCCCTCTGAGCAAGAGACAAGCTCTTATCAAAATTCCTCTCTATGAATTATAAAAGAGGAAAAATGTGGCTTCCTTTGAGATACGGCACTCGCTGTGTAGATCTGGTTAACCTATAATAATGCTCAAATGCAGGAGGAATATGATGACAGTGAATACCATTCATAATGAAAACTTGTTCACCATCTTACCTCCAGGTCATCTTCCACAATGACCACTGTGGAATACGCGAAGACGTTGAACACTTGGTTCAGGGCCCAACGGTAGTGCCTGGCGATCTTGTAGTAACCTTGGAACTTTCTGTGATCGGGTCGTACTGGAATGTCTGCGAGATCCGGTTGGCTAATGTGGGTTATCTGACTGCCATAGGAGCCAATCACCCTTGCCGTATCTGCATGACCACAGTCCTGGCTGACAATGATTGGGTGAAGCTCAGCAGAAGAACGGTACTGTATAAGTTTATCCAAACTTCTCTTAACTGTTACTCTGTCACAAGCAATGACGAGAATTGGGATAATGATTTGAGGGCTTGGCTTAGTATGGTCTTCTTCATTTTCTGCTATTTTCTTGTCCTCTTGTTTCTGTTCCTCTTCCTTCATGACCAGCTGGGGTGGCGTAACTATTAGAACTCCATGTTTTTCTGTAACAATTTTTGTATCATCTACAATTTTTTGACTTATAGGTACTGCAGGAATCTGCTGAGGTTTTTTAGGTTCCTCGACGTTCTTTTCATTTTTTGCGTTTTCTGATTCCCTCTTTCCCAGTTCTTTCCGCTGTTCCCATAGTTCCCTGTGACTCTGTATCTGTTTGAGAAGCTTCTTCTGAGTCTCCAGTTCTGATTCTACTTCTTCGGCCAATCTGATCACTTCGCCGGCCAATCCATTAGCTCCGGCCAATTTTGTTTTTCCACCTCCCCACTCCTCTCCGGCCCCTGGTTCAGCTCCGCCTCCCTCACCAAGTCTGCCAATAGGAGGCCTCCCCCATAGGAAGAGGAGAAGCAAGGCGTTCCAGGCAACAAATAGAAATGCTCCACACAATATAAGAGATCCTTTCTTGCGAACCATGGTCCAGTGACACCACACAAGGGACCGCAGGGAGGAAAATGCTAGAAATCGAAAAAAGGAAAGGAAGGTATACATTTTGCAATACAATAAAATAAATCATTAATCACTAATCAACTTTTTGCTAGGTAGTATTTACAGATTTTAATAAATTAATATAAAAATAAAACACTTCATACATTATATATACAGAAGTGGTGTTGAAAATTTGTATATCAATGATAAGACATTGAAAAAATAAATAATGTGGTAAATTTACTTCTTTGCATATTTTCCATGATTAAAATCTCACTTTCCAATGTTCTTGTCATCATATTTTCCTTTTAATTATACTATTATTAAATGTATAATATAAATGTATACAATTTATAAATATGTATACATATTTATGATTGATTGTTATGACTGAAACTAGCAAATTTCACAAAATAAAAATGTTCGAATTAATAAAGCAATATAAAAGATTGTAAGTGCAATAAAAAACACCCACAAAAAAAACTTTTAAAATGAATAAATTACCCCCACAGTACACAACAAGAGACATAACAACAATGTAAAAGTAACATACAAGCAAGCATTTCTGTTGTTTGAACAGAAGTCGAGTGTTAATCTTAGAAACTGCTGACTGTAGCTATGATGAATCACTCATTGCAGCCAGTTACCCACAAGTCACCCACAACTCTTGCAACGGTTCCAACTACATTCATCACTGCATGTCTTGTCTTTACATTCACATCTCGTCACAGCAGTTTGAAAGGGAAATATCAGACTGTGTAAAGATCGCAGTATGACTGCCCTTAAATCTTATTCGCCTATATTTCATGTACTACAGCTGCCTTGATCTCGAACACAAATTAGAGTATTTCATTCACCCCACTCTACAGGAGGGCTTTAGGAAGTACAAACTTCCCAGCATGCTTTGAAAACTATGCAAACCCATCTCTTGGCAGGCTGAGGGCACTCCAGAGTAATTAAAACTGACAGTTTGATCAGACCGCCATGTGCTTTCATTGCAAAAGAGTACTCTGTAATTACCGTGACAGTCGATGGAGATTTTTTTTTTTTCCGGATGAGCTGAACCAAAACTCACCGCTATCAGTTCTGGATCCTAATTAGCTGATGCGTTTCATGACCCCACGTCTTTGGACGGCAGAGGCAGGCTACTAACAAGAGCTAACCTATTTTTTTTCTAAGTGGACCAGACCAACATAGTTTGTATACCAGACAGGAAATTCCTTCTAAATGAGGCCTACAATTCCCAAGAGTGAAATTTAGAAAGATTCGGTCTCATGATGTCAGTTGTACTATAGTGCCAAGTGTGGTTTTATGTTACCATGTGATGTGGCCAATGAACAGAAGTCTGTCACTGATAAAAGACGAGTGTTAGCCCGCTGACAGTCCGACAGAACTGAACATCCATCCTCCCTAAAACAGAAACGTGGCATTGCCCAGTGGTTGCTTTCTGGATTTACGAGGTCATAAATATTCTTTTGAGTAAGCACTTTTTCATTGGACACAAAAACCATGGCACTCGTGAAGGATAGCGAGAATTATGCAGGCACTATCCGTACAAGAAAAACAACATTATCCAGGTGGACTCCAGCATATAGTGGCGTTAGTGCAAACACTGTGTAACAGCAAACATCCCACGCTGCTGCTGACATTGAGAAAGACAGTATTGATCCCTGAGAGGAAATACTAGCTACAAAGGTCACATGTAGTCTAATAATTTAATTACTAACTGTAATATCTACGGTTATGGGGTTTTTTTAATGGACAAAACTCTGGTCAGTAAAATCGGTAATACTGTAAAATATTATTAGAATTTAAAATAGCTGTTGTATATTTTAATATATTTTAAAATGTAATTTATTCTCAAACTGCAAAGTTAAATTTCCAGCATCATTACTCTATTTTTGTGTCATATTATCCTTCAGAAATCCTGCTTAAAAACTGAGATTTTTTTTCAGGATTATTTGTTGATTAGACAGTTTGACAGAACAGCATTAGTTGAAATAGATCGTCCTATTTTGCAACAATGTCTTAACTTTCATTTTTGATCAATGTAATGCATAAATAAAATTATTACTTAAAAAAATTACCCAACATTTCTGAAAAGTAGTTTATTAAAAGTAATGTATTTTGCACAAAATAATTACTAAATTATAGTTGTACATTACAATTCAAATATTATATTATGTTATTAATATTTAATGTTAACAGTGGAACTGACAAAAAAAACAACACATTTTTTATTGATTTGACTTTTTACTGATATTAGTTTAAACACTCTGGTTTTCTGAAATCTAAGCACACTTAAACTAAACCTGTTAGTAACTGATAGTATGGATCATAGTGTAAAGACCAGATTTCCTTTAACTTCATTTTGAGCAGTATGCAGATTTCAGAATTATATTAGTCTGGTTGAGCAAGCACAGTCCAATTAATCGAAAATTATGACATCATGGGGTAGGACCACCCAACAGCTAATATACTGCTAAAAAAAGACAGCTATAACACTGGGAGCATGTGGTTACTTTCTACTCCGAGCTAAACTAAAGAACCAAAGTTAAAATATTTAACCATTTGCATCTGAAAGCACTGAAGCAAAAGCTTTCCACAGGAAATACACCACTAAAAAACGCAGCTCTCCTTTCTCACACTAGTCCGAACTACCGCTTAGCTAGTAAAAAAAATTTTGCAATAACAAAGTCCATTCATTGTTTGTGACAGACACAGAGCCACACACAAAAGTCAATACGAGGTCATAAGACTACTTGTCATTCTGTACCGACCATGTCAACACTGATTCAATCTTTAACACATACACAATCAATGCTAAAGGGTTAAACTGCACTATATAACAGCCAGAGAGAGTGTGAAGATGAGACATCAAAAGACCACCTAATAAAGTGCTTTGCACAGGAAAGGTGTCTGCTGTGCCATTAATAACCTCAGTAATCTTCTGCCTGCAACCAACTAATCTCCACTTAACCCTGTTAGACATCTAAGCATTCACTCACAAATCTACAATCAGCAAGACAGGCGGAAACCATTTAGGCCTTGATGGGTTTGAAACTCGTCTCATGGTGCTTTTTCCTGAGGAATAAAAAAGACGCAAAAACAAGCAGTTCCCAGTTGCTCCTGCACACATGCTTCAAGCGTAAGGTTTCATCAAAAACACCTGGAATCGAATATGTCCACTAGACAAGACTTACTAAACAAGCAAAACGCAAGATTGTACATGCACAGATCGAAAAACTTTTTTTTTTAAAACAAGAGCATGCTGAATGGGCAATAGAGTACAACATTATAAATACACCCAGAGATCATGAAGTTCCAAGACCACAGTCCAAGAAGAACACATCAATCACAAAGTGAAACAAGACGCCCAAAAGTTCCTCGTTTGGTAATGGACTGCGTGAAGCAGTTCAGAGGCATTGTTAAGCATTACCTGGACACAGAGAAGACTGTTTCCACGTCTCTCCCCCAACTATCCACAAGGAGCTGATCAGCAAGAAACAGATGAGCCAAAGGGGTGGGGAGGAGAAAGGAAAGGGGAGGGAAGTACTGTACCCATGCAAAGAGCCAACATTGCCAGTTAACGCTCCAAAGTACTTTTAACACCCTCCTTTGCTCGAATAAACACATGTGACACCCTGAACGGTTCAGTCACTTCCTTATAAAGATGGAAGTTCAGTTGTTTTATAGTTTTCATCATCTTGTTTAGAAATGTTAGGCTGAAGAATTACAATGACATTTTCCAACAAAAATGCACCATGGGAACCGTAGTTATTGTTATAGTTTTGTTACAGTTATGGTTACTGAAATAAAACAATGGGAACTACGAATATGACAGATTTCAGAAACGTATTAAACGTTCCCATATTTACATATTATGATTATACAGTATAAAAATTATGTTCGACATTGTAAATAAATGCGTGTTACAAAAGTTTTAGTTTAACTTTTAGTAATTATATTATGCCGTTTTATAACATCCTTTAAATATTTATAATGATCTCACTTTATTTTTGTATTTTGTTTTATTTAAGTTTTTAAAGGGGTTTAGTTTTATACTTCAAATTAAATCTTTTAATTAGTTAGCAAGTTAACATTTCTAATTTTCGTTTAGGTGTTTTGCTCTTTCTGTTTTACTTTATTCCAGCATTATTTCAATGAACTTACATTTATTTTAAGAGTTATACATTTCAGGTACTAAAAAAACATTGATTCTGGTACTTGAATATGCGTTCAGAATGTGCTTTACTGGGGCATTTGACTGAGAAAAAACTTATACATTTCAAAACTTTTTTTTTTAATTTAACATTTTACATTAATCTCACGCTACATTATATCAATCTATAAATATATATGGATAACATTAATAACTAACCACAGCTGCAAACAGAAAAGCAGAGACTTAACGTTACACTCGACAGATCCTCGTGTGCTTGTCTGAGGTGAAGTAGTGATTTTAGTTATAGGGTAAGATGACGTGGCATCATGGTTTAACTAGTACATGCTTGACCAGTCCCACAGCTTTAGTCTGTCATCACAACAGCAGCCGACGGTCCAGAACACACGGAACTGACCAAACAAGATGTTAAAGCTCCGCGTTCCGTTCACCTGGACCGACTTTCGCCTTTAATCCACAGAAAGAGATCACCCACTGCACTAAACCTGCCTGGGGCCACAACTCCTGCCAGGGTCACACTGATAAGGGTGCATTTGCATTCTGGTTTTGAATACAAGCACTTTCGCGTTCACACTCGCAACTGCTGATGATGTAATTGTGGCTAACAGTTCCACACACCGCAAACCCCGACCGCTATCCCCTCTCACCTTTCATCATCTCTGGACAGTAGGTGGTTAAACAGCGAGATGGCCGTGACCTAAGAGATGCAGACCGTCAGAATGAGAGCTTCACTTTTCACTCTTCTTCTTCATCATCATCGGTCGCCTTCACCCGGCGCTGCTGTCAATACTCGGCTCTCTCCATTCCTGCAGCTGTCGCCCATTTCCCTCTCTCCCCGTGTGTGTCCGCGGTTCACATCCGGTACGGTCTGCAGCGATATCGGCTGGCGAGGTGCGGGCGCGCGGTTCCGGACGCTTGTTTTAACGGCTGTATTAACAGTTATGCGCTGACCGACTGCTTCATTTGACGCCGCTACCGCTCTGTGTGTATGTGTGTGTGTGTACAGGCAAAGCGATTCCCCACTTCCGGATTGACTCATTAGGTAGGACCCGCCCCCTTCACGCTGCACTCCCCTTCGCCATTTCCCTAGCAACAAGATGCCTTAGCAACCGTCGCGAGGTGGTGATGGGCAGCTGAGTGCTTTATATATCTGCAACAAACAGTGAACCACAATGAAAAAAGGCTAGGCTTTCATTTATAATTATAAAGAAATGTATTTATATTTTATACTATTTTGGGGGACTTTTTTGCATCGTAACACAAGTCTATTGTCTTTTCTCAAAATGCTGTAATGGCGAAAATATCAATGTTATTTTAAGTTTACCATTAAAATCTCAATCAGGGATCAGATTGACCATAATTAAAGCAAACCTTAACAATCCTAAAATAACTTAACTTAATAATCTTAACTTAATAATCTTGTAACCCCAAGATCTTAGGTTCAAGTTTCTAGCAAAAAATGTCCCTGATAGCACACATACATTTAGGAGATGTCTAGATGTCTGCATTTACATCTGCAAGACGTATTATTTAAGTTGTTTGCTCATCTGCAATACGTCTATTGGATGTCTCCTTTTAGATGTCAGATAGAAGTCTATAAGATGTCTTTAAGATGTTTATGATTTAGACTGTGTGTAAAACAGACATCTGAAAGACGTTTGTAGGCAGCAGATGCTTTCCAGATCAAGAGATCTTTAACAGATATCTTGCAGATGTACGTGTGCTGGGTAGCCTACGCCTTCACTGAATTTTCATGGATAAAAACCAAATCAGCCAAATGCCAGCTTTTTTAAGTCCTCAACAAGACATACCAAACATAAATGCTAACCATTATTTAAGTATTTATTTTTCTTTTTGGAAAATCGGTCCGGAAAATAAAATCAAAATGGCCCGACACAATTAAAAGCAACAGCAAATAGACTACCTAGTTTATTATGTAAATTTTACTAGTGTTAAGTCTTTTTGACCAGTTTTTTTTCTCCTAGTAGTGATTTAATTAGCTAGCCTAATTAAATTTGGTTTGGTGACTTTTTCCAAACTTCTGAATGCACAAAATGTATGCTAACTGGGTTAATTAGGTTTTAATGATCTTCTGCTGGTCAAAAATGCCGGCTCTTCAGGACCAATACTTTATATTTAAAAAATCTTACCGATACCAGTCTTTCCGCAGTAACGTTACCAGTTTGTACTGAGAACCGAACCACACTGACACCGCTCCCTTCTGTGGCCACGCCCGCAGCAATAAAAAAAGAAAATACGATATGTTTAATTTAATTCATTCAAATAGTAATAAAATAAAAAATAAAAAAACATGCGAAGAGTGTCAAAGGTTTATAATGTGTTTTTGTAGCCAATCACAGATCTATTTGTTGAGCTGGTGAACATAATGGCCAATCAGAGGTGTGTTACTCAGAATAGTCAGTTTGTTGAGCTCTGCACTCTCGCAAACAACATGTAAATAAGTGTTGGATAGTGTTTACAGATTTGGTTTGGATTATAATGGTAGTTTTCACTCAGACAGTGAGCTTGTGCTGTGGCTGAACTGATAGCAGCTTCATTGATTATAAGGGAGCATGCTCACTTTCTGTACCCATTCAAAAATTAATTTCTCATGCCAAGTACTCACTGCAAAGTTTCAGAAGTATGGCTGTACTGTTTGACGTTGTGATAAGCACAGCAAAATATCTGGTATACAGTAGTTAACATTCGAAGTGGATCAAAACCTTTCATCAGAGTTGTCCTAAGACAAAAATAGGTATTGTATTTGATTTTAGGACAACTTTGATCCACTTCGAATGTTGACTACTTTATATCCCTATGAGAACCACTGGTCAGGTTTGTTCCCACCTGTACATTTCCTACTTTAGTTTGAGAACACTTGATCACTGTTACTCCAGACATTTCCTCACATCTTTAAGTTATCGGTTTGACTTTCTTGGGCCTTGTTCATAATTAAACATCGGCGCAACAAGAAGACCTTTATCATTAGTATCATCATGACTCACAGTGATAAAGAAATAAACATGGCAGATTAGAGTGAATCGTGAAATTAAGGAAGATACTAATGAAGAAGACGACTAAACATGACAATTAGGATATCCACAGTTTAGACACAGAAGTGTGCTGTTTTGACACGTGCTTGTCTTAGATAAAGACTTCAATGTACTTCATAAAAGCTAAAATACCGTTATTGTTATAAGAGGTAGCAACGGCACAAACCAAACTGCACAAATCAGTATCAAAATGATTTGAACCCCTGGGAAAAGCTGTATTTCTTTACTAAGGTGATTACCATGATTTCCCTTTAATGGCTTCCAGTTAAATGTCTTTTGTTAGAACACCTGTCAGTTGCTTCAGAGATGTTAAAACAGGGAATCTGCTCCTCACTCTTTCCTCCAAAAGTGCCCAGGGTGGATTGGTAATATTCAAGTCAGGCGATTTATGCGGTCCCAAGCAGGTGTTGAAGTTCATCTTGATGCTCCAGGTTTTATTACACAAAGGTTTTTCTCACTGTAGCATTGGTGTCTGTGATTAAAGTTTTAGCAGTTGACGCTCTTTCATGGACGCTGGCTTTGTGAAGTTCTCTGCAGCAGGAAACAGGCTATTCAAGGTGAATACTGAGGTTTGCCGCCACTTTGCCACACTAGATGTTGTTTGGACTCGACCGTCCTTATCGTCCACTTCCAGTTTTGCCCACTATCCTTCTTCACAGATAAAAGTTATGCCACGCTTTGTGTCAGCAGTCACGATCATAAAGACTGTTGCTCTGTTCTTAAAACACCTAACAATAGGGCTGTTAAAGTTACAAGTGCTCCTGCTTAAAAGACTCCCATGATGTCTTCTTTCTTATTATTCCTAAAAGAAAACATCAGCAATGCACCATTTTAACTGGTTTTCCCTTCATGTTTCTTTGTTAATGCTTAGTACAACTGGTTAATCAATCAAGCACATAAATGAGATCTTAAGTGTTTATTTACAAAACAGTTATGTGATGCAAACGACGAACACTAAAAGAAATGAAAAAGAAAGTAATTCACCAAATGCATTGTTCTCTGGTAAATAATAAATAAATAATACATCTATTTTACATCCAAACCAACTTTATTAATATGCACTAGCCTTTTTTCTTCTGCAATAAAGCAGTGTCTTATTGTCTGTTTCTTATCAGATTTACACAAAAAAATACAAAGTGTCATTTTTCACTGGTTAATGGTTGAATTTAATTTTAGGATCAGTGTGTCCATTAGACTTCTTTCCTTGTGTCTGCCAAAGCCAAAAGTTGGTCCTCGATGTTCTTCAGCTCCTGCTCCATGGCTGCAATCTGGTTATTTCAGAACACAATAAATGTACTCAAGCTCCTTCAGTTGCTGAAAATATATCACTCTATTGACAAGAAGGAAGCTTTCTGATGGGATTTACAGAATGAAGAATATGCCGGGCATTCATCAACATTTCAAACCACGTAAGTACATGTGGATAATCTGCAGTTGAACTTTAATAACACAAAATAAATAATGAGGATTTCTATTGGAAATGGAATTACAACTGCGTATGAAAACATTGTGCAATGAGGCATGCAAGCACGCTTAATGCATTTTGAGTAACATGGAAATAAGGGAGACTAGCTACAATGTAAATCTGGCTTTCAAATTTCTTTCTCACGGATAAGAGAGTGAATCTCACTAAGAAATTATAATTACGCTTATATTTTCTAAAGTAAAACAAAATTAAGCCTATTTTTGGGTGCAATGCATTGTGAAATAACGGTTATCATGTTATCACTATTATACTGTTATCTGATATATATATATAAATATTTACATGTTTACAATATTTAAACATTTTGGGTGAAATATAATGTTTACAGTTTTAGTGAAGTCTTCTCTGTACTCACCTTATTCTCCGTCTCTTGTCTGACTCTATTAGGTACTTTTCCTGCATAGTTGGGCATCTGCGTGCGAGCGAGGGCTTGTTTGAGTTTGGAGGCCAGCTTCTCTCTGCGCTGAGAGAGCAGAGCTCTCTGTTTGTCAGCATTAATACCATTCTGAAGGTTGACAGAGAGAGAGACAGAGCCATCAGCAGTCTATATATATAGACCCATCGTTACTGTAGAAAGAAGAATCTTACTCTGCATTACCTGAACGCTGAGATGTAAGCTGATGGAGTGATCCACCACCCCTACAGCCCTGGCCTTCAGTGGAGGAGGAGAGTCACTGAAACCTGCCTCTGGACAGTGAAGATGGAGAGCTGAGATCCGGCCCAGAGTGCAGATCACTGATCTGAAGCGCAGAAGAGTCTCAGCCTGATCCGGTGCACACACCGCCCACACTACAACAACACAACTGTTACACATCACATGATCAAACATTTCATCTGCTATAATAAATGCACCAAAAGGAAATATTGGTTTCCAGGGGCTTCTGTGTGGTGTTTTGGGTGGTTGTTAGCGCTAGGTGTTTTTTTCGTTGTTAAACATTTGATGTAGAATTTTTACTCAGAAATTGTTAGTAAATTTCACATTTAATCACATGGGTTTTTTTTTTACAACTTTGAAAAATTAGTTTTATAGTGAAGATATGATCTGAGACGTTTATGTGCATTTATTTTTATTGTCTAAAAGCTTGGAAAATAATTGCAAACCTATGGGGTTATTTTTGTCTCTTTATTATTCAAACAAAAATACTGTGTTTGAGAGTAAAACTAATTATTTTGAAATATAAAAAAAAAAATTTGCAAAAATAGTCTTCTTAAATCTCAAAAATAAAGAAATAGATAACAAAAGTATTTGCAGTGCATGTACTTTTCTTTACAATATTTATTTTTCTTTGCGCACTTCAAACACTTTTCATCGCGAAACCACAAGTTTTGCTCTCCTTTCTGCTTTTTTTTTTGCGAGTCTAAAATTTTTGTTTGCGAGTTAAAAAGTTTTGCTTGCAAGTAAGCTGTGTTTCAGTGGGCGGTCTCTACCTACCAGGATTAAAAGGCCTTTTTCTATTGGTCACTCTCGATTGAAGTGACCACGCCCTCTACGTTTTGCCGGCGCCAGTCTGACTGAGGAGCGAGTGAGGTTCAGCCATGGCGAATAACAGCAACAACAGGTCGTTTACTGGGTAAGATAACCAAGTTAACGTCTTAAACTCAGTGACAAGTGAACTTATGTAGTCTTATTATTTAAAAAACAAAACAAAAAAAACCATATATATATATTAAAACTAATAAAAAAAAAATGACAAGAGCCCAACAAAAATTGCTAAAGCTTAACCCTAAACTAATAAAACTGTAATCTGAAAACAGAACTATTTTAGCATCACTACTATTACATTATTTACTAATAATATTACTAATTATAATTTATTAATAATAAAGTTTTACATATTAGGTAACATTCTTATAATTTTGTTGTGTTGCCATTTTTATTAGCTTTTTTAAATACACGTTTTATATTTTGTATTACTTTTTTATAAGGATTTATTATAACATTTTGTTGTTTTAGTACATTATTTTTAACTAAATAAAAACAATAAATATTTCCATGTGAAAGCTGAAACAAAATACTTTTTTTTGTTGTTTTTAAATGTATTTTAAGTAAAAAAAAAAAGTGTTTTAGTTAACATTCCTGACTGAAAACATATAAATATGAAGCTTAGGACTAGGCATTAGTTAAATTAAAATATTTAAGCTTTTACAAAACTTTTACAAAAATGCCTTGTAAGAAACGATTACAGGTGAGCATCTTAACACAGAACAATGACACTGACATGTTTTAAGATATGTCGGAGCAAGATATTTTCATCTGAGACAGCTCAAACATGCAATTTAGTCTGGGACTAGCTTAAGCCTTGTCTGTGTGCAAGTATGAGCTATTGTAGTAGTGATACGTGCCTCCGCAAACACAACTACTTTTCAGAACATGAGAACTAACTCAACAAAAGCTCTCTCACAGTCAGGTCTTTCCTTCGTCAGCTGGCACTGGGCCCTCAGTAACCTCGCCACTCTGACCACTTCCTGTACCAAAGAGAACTCGGCCTCCTCCTTAGGAAAACACCAGTGCTCCTGAGGTGGAGGAGGAGATGGGAAAGAGTTGTTTTGTGCTGAACATAGAGCTGCATGTTATCAAGTAGTGTCTTAGTTTCTTACCAGCTGTGATGTCTTTGGGTAGGGCTGCACACACAAGCTGCGGGACGTCCCGTCAGAGTCAGCGTAAGGCAGGAGTCTCTGCCACAGCTCCTCCGTGAGGAACGGCATAAAGGGTGAGAGGAGCGCAAGAGAGATGGACACGCTGTGATACAACACAGACACAGCCATCTGCCTTTCTCCAGCTCTCTGTTCCTCGTGACCAGAGCCTTCACCTTTCAACACCGGCTTTATGCTTTCCTGAAAAAGCAGTTAGTCACCGGGAGATCCATCAGTATCATACTTTTCAGATACTTTGTAGTTTTACTGAGTATCAAAGACATTTACCCTCTACTTCACTACATTTCTGAACAAGTATCTGTACTCTTAACTCCACAACATTAGTAAAGAGTGTTGCAGTTACTTTCTGCAGCAGCTTTGCTACAAAAGGTGTAATCTTATCAACACTGAAAGTACTATATCATGTGCATTTTGCCCTCACCCAAACGTGTCAACATGGCTTCTTTACGTGAATGTGAGTTTAGCCAGTTGTTGTGAATCACAGGTGGTTTGTATATAAGTTGAAGACAACGAGACCCAAACCAGCACATCCAAAGAAAGAACACTTTTGACTTTTTTCCTTCTCATTATTTCATTTGTCCATTATACTGATGAGACCTTTTTGAATAATTGTTTGTTTTGGTCATTTTTAGCCTTCTGTATATATAAAGCCCTAGTCAGGGCTCTAGAGTGCGACCTAATTTCTCAATGGTGCGACTAAAAAAAATCAAAAGTTGTGCAACTTTTATGCAAATCAAGTTGTCTCGTAATTGGTTACAGACCGTACTCACCAGGTAGATGTCGCACAGACTGTGCAGCCAGAACGAGTGCAGTGCAGACGTGACCGTGTGCAGCTCGTAGCTCTCCAAACCCCTCTCACACTGCTGCACCGTCCTGTACAGACGCGAACAGATCCACCTGTCCATGCAGGATAGAGGACGGGTCTAAGAAACAAAGCCAGAAGTACATTAAAGCAACCGTATGCATGCTTGAAATATCAGTTTCAAAATCATTCTAACGGTACACAGACTTCCAACATCTGTTCTGAGCAGGGTTGCCAAGTGTACAGCGGGCTATTTTTAAACTATTCTCGTAGGCTGGCATTTTCCACACAGGTTTAAGGTCTGATATGTATTATATCTGTCAGTAATTATCGCATTGAAACATTTAATCCATTTATATTTGTCCAATTAAAAAATCAATCTAGATTGAGAAAGTAGTATTGAGGTCTTTGAGCTTTTTTGAGACTTACAATTACTACTGCTATCCAGCTGAAAGTGTGTTTAATAACAACGCATAACAGAGACTGTAAACTATGTATTTTAGGTAGAGCGTAGGAGGCATATTTTGATATTTGGGCTACACCGTGAAAAATAAATCCATAAATTAACAGAAAACGTACTCTCATATTACACGTGATTACACAGCATATTACACATGACATCCAGTAATTTTACTCCCTTCTAAATACTTGTAAAACACCTTTAAAAAATGTATTCAAATTATACAATATACTGTGCCCTATTTTTAAAAATGTAGTTTTGACTGGCAAATAGGCTAGTTTTCTTACACAGATCTGGCAACCCAGGTTCTAAAAATAAATCTTACTTTGTTATGTGTTTTTCAATGACTCTGTTAGAGAGCAATGGGACTAGTAGTTATTATAAAGTTTGTCTAAACATTTGATCACAGTGTAAATGCTGTAAAAACAGTAATACTGTGAAATAATATTGCCGTTTAAAATAATAATTTTCCATTTGAATATATTTTAAATTCTAGATTCTTTAAAGACTAGAAAGTTCAAAACAATAGCATTTACCTGAAAGCTAAATATTTTGTAACATCATAAATTAATTTACTGTCACTTTTTAAGAAATTAAATGTATTCCTTTAAACCTCAAACCTTTGAATGACATCAAAATGACATAAAAATAAGGCATAGAGCAAAATTAAAGAATGATTTCATAAAACATTTTATATTTGAAAATATAGAATTATTTATAATTGAAAAAATATACACATTTTACATTTAAATTCCTTTCCTAAAGTCATGTGCACTTCTTTTATGAGTTAGTGTCATTGCTCCAAACAAAAGCGAACGTGAAACAAAATACAGCACGAGATAAAGTGTGTACTTCATTTCATGCCAGCTGCAGAACTAAGGGTTGAGATCATTAAATCGTGCTGGCATCATGCAGATCAGCGTTTACACTGTATCACCCAGCGAGCAGCATTCGTCTGGGCTGTTTTATTGATTTAATGAAGAGATATTGGCTGCCGTACCTCTGCTAATGATGTCGGTAAACTTGCATCATGCAGCGTGGCGAGGGTGAAGCGCACTGTCTGCCACATCTTATTACAGAAATGTCTACAGGCCAGCACATGAGACACAGACAGGCTGATGTCCTCTCCTGAGACAGGGTTAGAACAAGACGTCAGCAGAGGGGGAGAGGAACTCTGGGTAAAGCTGATGGTAAGGGTTGATTACAGCCCTCTGTGATTAGACTGACTTACCCTGGGCTTTATAAGAGCAGAGCGCAAACCTCAAAGCGTCTGTCCCACACTCAGGAATCCCTTTGGGGAAATCTTTCTTCTGCAGGAGGGATACAGGAAATGAGGTGAGCTTCTTCAGTTGGGAACGACCTGATCTGGAATGAACCTCGTACTGACCTGTGCTTCCATGGCAACAATGCTCTCCCTCCGATCCAAGTTTCCTTCTTTGACTTTCTCTTGAAGTCTCTACAGAGATTAAACCACAATGTGACTGATGAGTAGATGAAGTCGTTGTGACAAAGTGCTGATTGGAAGATTAGCCGTTTCATATACTCAGATTTCACAGCGGACCGACTGTGTGTCAGTTCTGCTCCGAAACATCTGACTGATAGATGTTCACTGCTAGCTGTACAGTCTTGTTATACTCATTAATATGTCTGAATTATTTATTTGATCAATATACTGAGAATTTAGTATTCATATAAACTAAAAATGGAATGTAAAATAAATGTTAAAAAACATTTCCCACAAATATATTCCAGTGTTACTTTATTATTTAGTAATTTTAGGTTATATTTAATTTAATTTTAATTAAAAATTTTAATTTTAATTTTAAAATTTTGTCATTTTAGAGTATTATATTTTGTGATTTCATACATTTTTTGCATTTAATTTTTAGTAATTTTAGTAAAAAGTTAGCACATTATAATTAGTTGCCAAGGCACTTTTTATGTTGACATTAAATTTTAAAACATAAAATTTTCCTTTTTGCTTTAATAAAACACATATATATTTTAATACTTTAATACTAATATTTTTAACACAAAATCCACAGCCAATTATTAATAAAAATTTGTTGTAAAACATTTTCTCTGTTTAAAAGGATTTTTTTTCTTTTTGAGGCTTTGGGTCCATGTGTATTAATTAGCATTTAATATTAATATTAGTGCTAATATTACATTCAAGTCAAGTGATTATTTTCAGAGGCCAAAAACAACAAACAGTTGATATCAAAATGTTAAACTATTATTTTAGAACAACAACAACAACTAAAGACTAACATAATTTGTTTACTTCAATTAAAATAAGAATCACAACTTTATATACAATATGAAAATCTATATTCATTCTAAGTTTGCATTTATATTAAAGATTTGAAAGAGAAAGTATTAAGTATTTAAGTATTAAGTCAACTTTAAGAGAGTGTTAGATGATGGCAAATGTAACATAAATGTAAAAGTATAGAGTCTGCACAATTAAATACCCAGTATCAACAATAACCGATAAACTAAAACTCTCTAATATCCCTAACATTGGTCCATATGTATTGGACTTCCCCACTATTAGCTTTAAAACATGGGCCAAATATGGCGCTCATTCTCATGTTTAATTGGACAAAAATCAAAGCCAAAAACAACACCTGCAATTGACTAGCGATATCAAGTAACAAATTATGGTCACTGCTGTGGCATCAACTGAAGGCTATTGGCTATTAAAAATGAAGACAAGCTCTTTGATTGGCCATACCCAAATATCTAGTTTCAATAGTAAAATAAACAGAGTCCATTGGTGCTCAAGCCCTAAATAAGTCAACACTACTTCAATTTCATGATATCTTCATATTTTGTACTATTTTGGAACAGGTAATGAAGTCTGAGAGTGTATGTGTCTGTACCTCCAAAGAAACCCCTGAGATGACATCAAGAGGGTCAATGACATTTCCTAAAGATTTACTCATCTTCCGCCTGTATTTATCTCTCACCAGAGAGTGAAAGAGCACCTGTTTGACACAGCAACAGAGACAGAAAGAGCAATAAAAGAGTCAGAGCTGCACAAAACAGAGACATTTTGATGGCAAAATAGACGGTAACATTTCACAGTGACATTTTGGATACTTTTGGTGACACAAACCGCAACATAAATTTTCAGTTCCTGCCAACTTTACGATATGGCATTTAGAGTTATGAGCTCAGCAATAAGCCAACGCACCAACCTGTTTAAAGGGCAGTTGGCCTGTCAACTCTCTGCCTAGCATCACCATCCTGGCCACCCAAAAGAAGATGAGGTCACTTCCTGTTTCCAGAATGGAATTGGGGTAGTATTGTCTCAAGTCTTCAGTCTGAGGATAGAGTCTAAGATCAAAGCAGGTTCATTCAAAATATCGATACACTAGACTTGCTTTATTTCTGGTTTTGTCTGGTTTCTTTAATGGGTTCATGACGTTGAAATTAAAATGGACTTTAAAAATGAAGAACCTGCTGAGGCCAGCCGAGCATCGCGAACGGGAAGAGACCAGAGGAGAACCACGTATCAAGCACATCTGGATCTGAAACAAATATTAATAAAGGCTTAATATACTTAATAGTAATATATTAATAAAGGCTTTCTGAAGTGAATCGATGTGTTTGTGTGTAGACTATGTAGTGCATGCTTTTTCTTAGAACTACTTATAACTCAAGCAGGAAGGAAGATGGGGCCTAGTGGGGATATATGGATGATAAACATTTATATAAACCAGGTTAAGCAGAGAGATGGGGCCTGAAAAGGATGTATGGAGATAGGTCTAGTATGTGATGAGAAGGGAGACAACTGAGAGGCCCACTGGTGCCTACGTGTGACTCAAGGGACAACAGAGCCCAGAATAAGAGAAACAGAGCCACAAGAAAGTGTGAAAAAGTACAGCTGCTAACAACTTCACCTTAAGGGGTTGGAAGAGATATAAGGTGGTGGAGGAGCACCCACCTTGTTTGCAGCAAACAGGTGTTTCTGTATGACTGTCTGACCTTGCAAAAATAAAACTATATAAAAGGCAATTGACTTCTAAATGGCCACAACACTTACATCATCTGCTGGAAACCCACTTTCTTGTGAACAGGAGTAGGACAGTTAGTGGATGATAGTGTTCGTGGTTTAAAAAGTTTTAAATATGGATGTTTTTCAACGACAAAGGCATCGATTCGCTTCAAAACGCCTTTATTAACCCCCTGGATCTGTGTGGAGTTTTTTTTTTGGACCTAAAAAAATCATCTGGTCCTGATTTCTAAATCGCAAAAAATGTTTGGCATTCGGCTTTTGCTTTCCACAGTCGTCATTCATTGTATGTGTTTTTATTAAAGCCCTGCGTGCTGTTTTCTTAATCCAGCTCCCGCGAACCTTCTAATATTGGATATAATTATCGCACATCAGGGAGCTGCTATCAATATGCGGAGTATTTAAATCTCTTTGGATGCAGCTTGTGTTGGACGTAGGGTTGCCAAATCCACATTTTTTTGCATGGAGTTGAGCTGATTTTAAACTGTCACGGAGGGTTGATTCACTCCTTTTGGCTTAAAATATTGCATAAATTACAGTTGAAATTAGACATTTTGCATTCTGCCTATGATAAAACTGTGGTAGACGTTATGTTTTGTGAAGAATGGCCAGGGAAAGACTTTTAGCTGTGTTTATGATCTGCATAAAGGTGTAAAATATGTATTTTAGGTATGGAAATGACAATTACGCAGCTTGGAAGAACCAGGACATTTTAAATATGAGGGTGAGTAAATAAGGTACTTTAAATTTTTAAGTAAACTATCTTTTAATTATATTTTAAAACAGAAATATTTCATAGTTTTATATTTTCTGTATTTTAATCAAATCAATGCAGCTTTTATGTTTTTTTTTATGTTTTCAAAAACATTACAAAATCTTGCTAAGCCTAAACATTTGAACAGTAGTGCAGATTACGAGTATTAATCATTAAAAAATAAGTGTGATTGTTTGATGTGAACTCACCCTGTGTGAGTGTGATGTCATCAGGATTGACCCCAAACTTCACAGCGGCACGCTGTCTGGCCTCTGCGGCACTTCTGCCCCAAACCCACTGCTCCTGCTCCAGACACATTCAAGATCAATCTACGCCTCACCAAATATGATTACACACATTATGTGCAATTGTTTGGACTACATGCAGATTTCTTGATAGTGCCACACCTCTTCTGTGTCCTGTGAGTTTCCCACTGTCACTCGATAGGCCGGTATCTGATGACCCCACCAAAGCTGTCTGGAAATACACCAATCGCTGCAAGACAAGACATAGACACTTCAAACATGTAACTGAAAGAATATTAACAGAAGTGTGAAATTGGTCAAAAGAACAGAAAGACGTACATGACCCTAAATCACAAAATATATAGCCTCGCATAAGTAAAAATTAATAAGGCTAACCTGACGTTGGACAGCCAGCTCTTCCACATTTTTGTGTAAAAGTGGGGGATTATCTGTAGATCTCCTTCCTCCACTGCCTAAAAAGAGCATTTACATGCATGTCAGTATGTGTGCGAACAAAATCATTAAACAGAGTGATGAAATTTCAAGTTAATTGACAGTTTGTGCAATATGATCGATCAGTAACAGGAATATGTTTTCCAGTAAAGCGCTTGATGAGCCACACGTTTGTTGTTGCTCAAGGGGGTATTGACAGATACAGTTAATAACACACACGCATGTTAACGAAACTGACATTAATTATTGTAAATGTGCATGTATGTTTGATATGCAATATCATTCAAATGTTAGGATTTTTATTTTTTTTTTTAAAGAAGTCTCATTTATTTTATCAAGCGGCAAATCGTTAATAATGTGTGGGTGGAGGGCTTATTATAATTATGAGAAAGCCAGAGTTGAAAAGTTGCATCTGTCCCACATACTGTGTGGTTTAGCCCATCAGCATATTTTATATCTGATGCACACGTTTAAAAAATGCTCACTCACTTTAACTGCTTTTTGGCCCATTTCCTGACAGCGCACGAACCACTGTTTCTTCAGCAACGGTTCAATGACATCTCCAGAACGACTACGTGGGAGGAATAAAATCAAGATAGGACAAAAGGTCAAAGACTACTGGTATTTCTTAGTCGAAAGAACATGACAAAAATGTTTGAGAGGAACGGCCTGCCTGGGATATAGAAGCCTGCAGTCTTCTTGAAATGAGAGGATGAGGAAAGATTTACTGCTTGTGGTCTGATATACAAAGCTTTACCTGCAGATTGGTAATGACATGGGATGATCCTTCTTTCCTCTGAACAGCTTTCTCTCCATCAGTGCAGTAATTACACGTTCCCTGGCATCAAACCGCTTAACACCCTAAGGGACAAAAACATTACATGCTAAATATCCATGAAAACATTAATACAGTCATGGCCAAAAATATGATCAAAGAAGGCTGTGAAAATTAATCTTGTATTGGATAATAAGAATTTAAAATGGGAGGAAATATCTTTATCAAATAAATGTTTTTCTCTAATACAAATTGGCCACAATTAATGGCATCCTTTTATTCAATATAATGAAATTTCTCCTATAATGCCTGATGAGGTTAGAGAACACCTGACAAGAGATCAGAGACCATTCCTTCATCCATCATCACTCCAGATCCTTTAGATTTCCCAGCTCCATGTTGGTGTTTCTTCGATTCAGTTCACCTCGTTCATTTTCTACAGGGTTCAGGTCAGTGGACTAGAATGGCCAAGTCAGAAGCTGGGTTTTGTGCTCAGTGACCCATTTGTGTGTTGTTTTTGAGATTTGTGTATGGTTGGAAGATCCAAACAAGTAAAAACTCATCGGAACAGTGTGTAGGTTTCAGCATCATAAAGAAACATTGGAAGACCCGAAGCTTGCATACTTTTTATGGGGTTTATGCTTCAAAAAGGGAAAAAAATGTGTCTGGGCGTATTGTAACACTGATACCAGGTATCCTGAGAGGAATGGAATTTATTTTATTAAATTTCCTGAATCCGAACAAAATAGAGCAAAATGTCCCTAAGCAAGCAACCTCAACCCAAATTAAGACAAAATGTTCATTTTTTGGCTGTCATACAATTTTCATCTGCTCAAGCAGAATGTTAATGTCATCTTGTGCTTCAGCAAGGTATCTCTGACTAAAACTAGAGCTATCAACGTCATTCAGTTTCGTCCTCATAATTAATTCTAACGCATATGATTGCAATTAATGATTTGATTTTCTTGGATTTACAATGACTTGAATCAAATAAGGATAACCTTACATTTAAAATTCTTTCTGGAACTCAAATGATGGACCCATATATTATATTAAATTAGTGTTGTCAAATGGCTCATTGCGATTAATCCCATCCAAAATAAATGTTTTTTGTTTACATAATATATGTATGTGTCCTGTGTATATTTATTATGTATATATAAATACATACACATGTATGTGTATATATATTTCAGAAAAATAAACATAGATATTTAATTATATGGATATAATATAATAATATGTGAATACATAAATATTTTCAAAACATATATGTATGTGTATATATCTATATATATATACACACACACACACACTTTGGTTTTTGTGATTTATGAGGACTCTCCATAAGCGTAATGGGTTTTTTTTTTACTGTACAAACTGAATGTGTTATTGCCCTACACTGACCCTACACCTAAACCTACCCCTTACAGGAAACTGTGTGCATTTTTAGATTTTACACAATTTAGTATGTTTTTTAAGCCTTTTGAATTACAGGGGCACTGAAAATGTCTTCATAAAACACTTACATATTGTAATACCCATGTCATACCCATGTCATTATACAAATGTGTGTCCTCATAAACCACATAAACCCGCCCATACACACACACACACAGAAATCAAATGTACAAACAAAAACAAAAAGTTAATGTATGCCATTAACTGCGATTAATCGTTTGACAGCCCTAAAAAACATAACATAACAAAGATCTACAAGCATATCTAGACCTTTGGGCTGAATTTTAGTAACATGCTGGTTTGGTTTTGGGTTGGAAACACAGACCAGGATACCATATTAAGTATGCTTAAGTATACTTCCCGAGAAGAAGGCTGAATGTGGATATGTTGATCTCAGAGCCTTTCATAGTCTCTTTAGTGTCATGATGTTGAGATATTCCTACATCTAGCTGACCTTTGTTAATACATACTTCTAATGCATATTTAGAGGCTTACACTACAGATGCTTTGACCTTTATAAAAGTCTTTCCACTGAGACAAACCTTCTGTATGTTCATCTCAGAGCCTTCTAATGCCTGGTAAAGTTTCACAATCCTACACCTCTCTGACCCCTGTAATATATACACTTTAAGATGCCTGCAGTTTCTTTTTCATAAAAAAAAGTCTATCCAGCTCATAGAAGACTGTGAAACGTTTTTCTCAGAGCCTCTTGACACTCAAACTGAATGGGCTTTCAGATCAATGTTGAGAACTAAAGGTCTGTTCACACCAAGGACGATAACTATAGGCTTATAGCTACAGCTTTAAACCTAAAATTTTAACAATCACTGTAATTCTACTTTGAGAACATAGACATCCACACTATAACATAATGACACAGAGCAACAATATATAAAATCACTTTAAAACTATCTTTCCAGCTGATGAACTATAAAAAAGATCAGAATCCACCCAACTTCACAGAGCTTGACAAAACTTGAGTGGATGATAATATAGTTATTAAACAGGCCTCAAATATTAAGTACTCTATTTTTCCCACAATTGAAAATAGTCTTATGTCAGTGTTTTTAGGGTTTATAACAATTTTCAAATCACTAAACAAGTTGGGAATTAAGAAACAAAATACCGATGTTAAAAAATTACTGAATTTATACCAGACATCTTTACCTGTATGTAGTAGTTTTGATAATGATTTTTGCTGTGTAAACCTTGACCGTTAAAGGTGAAGTGATTATAAAATGAATCTAAATCCTAAAGTGCAATCCTAAACAATTGCTGCCATCCCAAAATGATCACATGATCAATAATGTAATAATGGTTTTGTAATAATCGTAACAACCACACGTTAGGTAAAAATAAGGTAAATTGTACATAATCTCTGTACCTCTAGCCATTGGCCACAGCCTGAGGTCATGGCCCCATCTCCTCCAATCACAGTGAGGCGAGGGAGTGAGTGTCTCTGAGACAGCAGGAAGTCAGTGTGGTCATGAGCTGGTGTCACTTTAACAGCACCTGTGAAGGCAAAGATGAGAGCTGAGACTAAAGACGCAGTCACAAATTTCACATGAAAAAAAAAGTTCACTGTCTAATATCAATAGTGCAGTGATGTATGAGTGTATAGCCAACTTTAAATCAGTGCCAAATGTCTTAAATGTTTTCATCTTAACACAAAGTTCCTGATCATTTCGTCGCTGTACATTAAATAAATTTGATGCATTCTTAAAATTTTTGAACTGTCCAATTTGTACATCAATATTATATTAACTAGCGCTGTCAAATGATTAATCACATCCAAAAGTTTTCGTTTACATAATATGTGTACTTTGTATATTTATTATTTATTTATTGTATAAATATACACACATACAGTATATGATTTGAAAATATGTGCATGTATTTACATGTATATATTTATATTCATATAATTCATATACAGCACTAATATTAACTAAACATTCATTAAACTTATTTCAAATATATATTTAATATACATTTACATTTAAATATACATTAAATTATACATTTATTTAACAATAAAATACAAATATAGAATCCCAAATTTAGACCAAATTCATTTGAACAGCCTCACAAACAGAAAGAAAAAAAAAGAAGAACACTGACTTGCCAGTGTAAAACTGCACTTATTGTAATTAAACATTTTTTTCAATTAAAAGATAATTTCCAAATGATAAAATTCACCATGCACAAATAAATGACATACCTGTGCCAAATGTCATATCCACCATAGAGTCAGTGATGATGGGCAATAAGCGATCTGTGAATGGATGTCTGCAGTGTTTGCCGTGAAGATCCTGATGAGAAGAGAATGAACATGGCAGAGAAAAGCGCTAGAACTAGCTCTGGACGTAATCTGAAAATATTCTAGGTCACTTTAGCACAGTAGACATAGCATAGGTTACTGCATAATAGATATATCAAAAGTAGACGAATAGTAAAGCAATATCCAAAGTAAAAGTTTTTGTTAATAAAATAAATGTGTGGGTACTGTGTATATTTATTATGTATACTGTAAAAATAATATATGTGTTTATATATTAAATATATTTACATATATAATATAAATTATATGAATACAAATATATACATGTAAATATTTTAAATATATATATGTGTGTATGCATAATAAATATACACACACATTTGTATTTGATTATTTGTGATTAATCGTTTGCCAGCACTAATCGTATTCAAACACAAGTAAAGTTATGTCAAGTCATAACGTAAGCACAGAGCAGACTACAAATAGTCCATCTAAAAAAACAATGCAGTGTTACTTTATATCGAGGGTCATCGGGATGAACAGCAATGGCCACGTCTCCCAGCATCGTCTCTGGACGCGTGGTTGAAACCGCAACCTCTCCTTCTACAAAGCAAACCGTCCCTTAGAACAAAATGGGTAAAACAACATCTCGAGAAACCAAGCAAACCCCTCACCCTGTCCCTCCAGAGGATAAGCAAATGTAAGCATGATCCCAAACTCCACTTTCTGCTGATAACCGGGAACAGACAGAAGAGTCCTGCTCGAGAGCTCCTTAGAGTCCACCTGAACAGGTCAAGTCATGAGTTAGTCTCAGGCCATGTTGTTACACACAGAGCGGCTCAGTGATGTACCTCGATGTCTGAGATGGCCGACTCTAACGCACAGCTCCAGTTGACCAGACCTTCGGAGCGATAGATGAGTCCGGAGTCACATAGTCTGACAAAAGCCTCTGTCACAGCATTGCTGAAACCCTACAGGTAAAGAGAGGGAGGTGAAAAGAGCTTTGCATGTTTAAAATCTATTTTGTTGATAATAGTTCCAGTTCTTTTAGCATACTGGAAACACTTGGAAAAAGTAAGTGATGGTGTACACTTGTAGTGTACTAGTTGTTATGTTTTTGAAAAACTGTAACTCCAGATATTATAACATTACTAAAATAAAAGCCCACTTAAGTGTAATAAAAGAGAACACACTTATGTGCACTTTAATAATGTCTAATCAAATTGTTTACTCTGAAGTACAGTTTAAATTGTAACCATCTGTAATAACTTTTTGTCACGCTTTAAGAAGTGTACTTATTGTTATTGACTTTGACTTACTTACTAAGCACATGTAAAGCACTAACTGTAGTGTGCTATACTCAAAACGTCTCGGTTACGTATGTAACCCTCGTTCCCTGAAGAAGGGAACGGAGACGTCACGTCGGTGACCGACGAATAG
>JAUMHR010000076.1:4917985-4933997 GCA_032361145.1 Enteromius fasciolatus
GAGGCAGGCACACTCTGTCAGTTTAAATCTAGATTAAAGACACATCTCTTTACTCTGGCTTACACCTAACACACTAACACACATTTATTAATCAAATCCGTTAAAGGATTGTTAGGTGGCATTAAATTAGATCAGCCGGAACTTCATCACACTTTACAGTTGTGTAATTACAAATATTTCTCAAATATTTATTTATTATTTACATAGTAAGAACCCTTTAAAAACATGTGTGAACATACTGTGCATATACGCAATGTTAATATCATAGAAGAATGCTATTCCAACCAGCCCATGAGAAAACATTTTATTATTACCGGATCCATTGTAAAACAGGCTCTGTTCCAGTCAAGAGATGCACCAAGTTTTCTCAGCTGATGATAAATCTCATCCCCCTTTCTGAGAAAAACAATTAGAACATTAAAACAACTGAAAGGCAAACATTTTTGAATTCTAAAAGAAAGCAGTCTTTAGAGTAACCATATAATAACACAACAGATGCACTTGTAGCACTTATAGGTGCTAAATCACTGCAAGGCTCTGAAATTGAGGAAAGCTAAGACACACAGACAGAGACTTACTCATTTTTCCATCTCCAGACCTGGTCGAGGAACTCCTCTCTACTGTAGTCCTGCCTGCACTTCCCCTGCTCCCTCATCAGCTTCCTCTCAACCACCGACTATTACACACACAGACACATCACTGATCATTCTCAACCCAAACAGACACCTCCTGTTTTAACAGAGATAAAGAGCTGGGATACCTGTGTTGCAATCCCAGCATGGTCGCAGCCAGGAACCCACAGAACCTTGTAGCCCTGCATTCGTCGCCTGAAAAAAAAGATATGATGAGAGTGTCTTATCTTCCTGGACTATTAGTCCATTTATAGAGATATTCAGTACATGTGTTGATAAGGCATGTAACGCTACAAAATAATAATGAAAGAGTTCACTAAAATGGTACCAGCGAGCCAAAGCATCTTCTATAGCCACTGTCAGTGCATGTCCGAGATGTAAAGTGCCGGTCACGTTCGGCGGTGGAATACATAGAGAGAAATATTTATCAACCGCATGGGGCTGTTTACTCTGAGGAAGAAAATAAAAAACAGGGTTTAAAAATAATATGCTTACACTATTGTTCACTATTTAGGTCAGTAAGATGTTTATGACCAAGAAGGCTGCATATATTAAAAAAAAATAAAAAATTGTATATATATATATATATATATAATTTGCTGTCAAAAAATTTATTGCATCCACAATAAATGTTTTTTTTTTTACATAATGTGTTTGTACTGTGCTTATTTATTAAGTATATTATGAAAACACATACATATAGTTTATATTTTGAAAGTAAATGCTTTTATACGTTTATTTTCTTATATTTTATACAAATATATTTAATATATAAACATATTTTCTTAAACATATGCATGCATTTTTGTATTTATATATACACACAAATATTTTATGTAAAGACTTTTATTTTTGATGTGATTAATCACGATTAGTCATTTGACAGCACTAATATATATATACTGTATATATATATATATATATATATATAACTGCAATTAAAAGTGTCTTCTTTTGTAATATATTTTAAAATATATTTTATTCCTGTGATTAAAAAAAAAAAATTTTTTTTGCAGTAGAAACAGTTGTGCTGTTTAATATGTTTGTGAAAACTGTTTAAGTTCAAAATAACAATAAATAATAAAACATAATAAAAAAAAATTTGTAACATTATAAATGTCTTCCAATATTAATAGATTTCTTTATTCTTTGTTATATATATATATATATATATATAGAGAGAGAGAGAGAGAGAGAGAGAGAGAGAGAGAGAGAGAGAGAGAGTTTAGTTCAGTCATAATGAAATGAAACCAGCATCTTTTTTTGATTAACCTATTATTGAGGAAGACAAAAATAAGGTAGAGACAATTCATATCAAGCTGGGACTGCTCCCATACATGCTGCTCAGGACTGAAGAATCCCTGTTTCTCCCACCACTGATACCAGCCAAACTCCACATATTCAGGGCTGTAGGACTGTGGGAAGGGCAGAGAGGTGTCTAAAAGAGAGAACATGGGAATACAGAGATTGCTGATAGGGACGATAGCAATAGACATCTATAATAACTGCACTAGTCAGACGCAATGAAATATCCAGAGCATCAATGGACAGAAACACAAAATAAAACAGGCAGAGGAAAAATGTCACCTTTCTTCTCTCCAGGTACGAGGGGAGCAGTGTATGTTATTTTCTCTTTATCTGACCAGATTATTCCAGGATCACTGACTTCCTGCAAAGGTTAAAGACATGATAAGGTGTTTATGGGTTTAAACCAAAGGAAACATATCTATTTAGATTTGCACAGTTGACATAACCCACACTACTGAGTATGGCCTTCTCCCGTGCTTGTCTGCGTTTGACTTTCTCCGCTTGTGTCCTGGGATGATGTGAAGGCTGTGTGCTAGATGAGCTTTGAGAGCAGAGTCTGTATCCCCAGGTGCTCCAGGCCTTCTGAAGATCCCTGCTCCAGATTCTGGGTGACACCACATGCACAGCCATCCACATGTCCTGAAATCTGGAGCGTTTCACACTGAAACTAATGTGAAAACCCCCCAAACAGTTTTCTGTTAAACAAAACTTTTTTAGATTTGCACAGTTCATTTGAAAACTTTAATAATAAGACTTTTTTTCCCAATTGTACCAAGATATTTTTTTGTTTACCTCAGTGTAAGAGTTGTTATTGTTAACTGAAACTAAAACTATTATAAAACTTACACTTAAGTGGGAATACTTAAAAATTGAAAGCAGATATCAAGTGAAATACTTACTTAAGTGAAAGAAATACACAATGAAAATACCAAAAGCACATAATGAAATGACTAAAACTTAACTTTAAAGTTTAATTTAAATTCTTAGTACAAAACGACATTCAAAATATAGAAATGATACTAAAATAACACAGCTTGGAGTACCGTGTAAATGAAATAGAACATGAATATTGCAATCATTAAGAACAATGTCAAAACAAAACAAAACTGTACATAAAATAAGAAACAATAGTGCAAATACAGGGTCAAATGTGTTTGGGAATGCTTAAAAGCAGTAAATGAAGGTTCGTGTTTTTGGAAATATTGTGAATAAAAGGGTTCTGCAACTTAACGACCTGCATATTTTACAGTATACACATCCAATCATTAAATCAGGAAAAAATGCTGCATGTTAAAAGATACATAAAAGGCGTGTAAAAGGAATGTACCTTCAGTGTGTGCTGTCACAGGGCGCAGACATATTGCGGATACAGCAGCGATTTTCCCCCCACTAAATTTTCATGTCTAAAATTCCATACGACTTAATAAAAACACAGATGGTATATTACAAGATTTTAAACAACACTAGACTTTTATAAGTTAAAGTAAACTGGATTATATTTCCTTTACGTTATGCAAGTTCTCGTAGCGTATGCTGTTTCTTGTCGGAAAGTTTTAAACGAACACTCAGCGGCTTCATCCCAAAAGATAAAAAGCTCCCTATCTAGACAGCATTGGTGCGCATCAAGGGTGCGTTTCGCTTCCCGATGTGTTTATATTTTAGCTTTTTTCGTGGAAACAGCATATTTAGATGTACAGTTCAACCGAAATGACGCCAAACACTACTGTATTGTCTCAAAATCCTGCCTAGGTGGTCAGCTCGCTAGTTTTTTTAAAATACAGCCAGCTTCGGTAACCGGTCCGTCCGGAAACGCGTCCGTTCCGAGGTGTGATCAGACTGGTGCAAATTCATCTCATGCATTTATCTCAGATTCATATAGCGTCTAACTCGATATCCTAACAAGCCAACCGAGAGCTGCAGCCGTCGTGCTTTAATATCCGTTAAACCGAGAGCAGACTCTCGTCGATTGAAGGCGATCGAGCGCCGCTGGGAAGGTTTATTGGTGTTTGATCAGCGCTATGGCGGAGGTGCCAGGTACATCGAGTGAGACGATAACGGAGACCGTTCAGACGGGCACGCCGCCTCCACCCCAGCAGGTACTCTGCCCTAGATACTGTAGACACCATCACGAACCACATTTGCACCGGATCATTCAAGAACTGTGAACCAGCGGCCCGAAGGTTATTGTTATTAACTGATCGTTTTGTGGTTAGCATATCGGGTAGTTTAAAAGACTGACTAGATACCAGCATAAGGCCTGTTTAGTAAGCAACATGTTAAGCAGGGTTTGTGTTCTCAACTGCTTTGACAGTGCGTTATGATCACAAGTTATCCCATCACAACAAAAATGCTACGGCTACAATCGTTAAAAATAAATTCAGCTAGTTGCCAAAGCAACATTTATCCTTTCATTTAAACATACATTTTCGTTTAAATTTCGTTTAACTAAAAACTGAAGAAAAATAGTAATAGTAATCATAATTAATAAATAATAATAAAATAGTTTTAATAATATAACTAAATCAAAATGTTAATAAAAATCAAGATAACGGTATGTTAATACATCGATGTATTTAATTTTAAGTGTTTTTTAATGTATTATCAATGTAATTAATTAAGTTTTTTTTTTTTTGGAAATGTGAAAAATTGGGAATTACTGTGAACACTAATGTCTTTATAACCTTTATAATGTTTGGCCAAGAAAATATTATTACAAATGTATTGTATTATTACAAAAACAGTACAAACAAATAAAAAGATAAAAATGGAAAAACCAGCAGAACTAAAACTTTAAAGGAAATTAAAATATTAATGAAAAATCTAAATATATATAATAAAAAAAAAATCTATAACAGTATGTTAAAATACAGTTATAGAGGGGGGGGGGGATACTGTGATAATTACTGTATTCATAATGTTTGGCCAATATAATATTGTTACAAAATGGTTATACCACATTATGAAATGATGACCTTATTATGACTTTTACATCAACATGAAACGGCTTGAGATTCATTTTTAAAAAACGGATCATGGAGTCATGATCAAGAGTTGACTCTATTTGAGAGGCTATAACTTCATACACAATGCACTTTCAGATTTAAAACTTTGCAGGATGTTTTTATTCACTTAGAACTGTGTTAGACACTGCATGAAAGATCATTCTCAAAAATCCACAATAGGGGCAAAATGCCACTAAAATTCGTAATTAATTTGTAATGTGCTTTCAGGAGGGCAGAAGCCTGACCATCAAGCTCAGGAAAAGGAAGACAGAGAAGAAAGTGGAGTGGTCCAGTGACACAGTGGACAATGAGCATCTGGGCCGGAGATCTTCAAAGTGTGAGTCTTGTTTTGAAGTCTTGCTCTGAATTAGTTATTGGTTATCGTTTAATGTGCAGAATCTGTTTTGTGCTTGAAAGTAGTGTAGATCTGGGCCAGAATTGAAATAGCTGACCTTGAAAATCAAGTTTAAATGACCTGCATCTGCTCAAAGCGGCCTGTTACTTCATCTCTTTAAACGGAGCATCCTCAGCTTTTTCACTTTTCTTCTAAAATGCCTTTTGATATGTTCAGGCTGCTGTGTTTATGAGAAGCCTCGACAGTTCGGCGAGTCTTCCTCGGAAAGCGAGGGGGATGACGAAGAAGGCTGCGGAAGTGCGCACTGCATTCTGGGACATGGGAGAAGAGGCCATGGACAGAGGGAGGGTGGAGGGAGCACAGCGCCCCCTAGCTCTGGGGGAAAGAACCCTCACTAGAGCTTGACACGAGTGGGAGGGAAGGGTAACGGACGGCGTGGGCACTACATTCATAATCCTTCATCCTCACTCACATCCGATTACATCACACCATCACGGGGTGTCAGAAGCTTTTTGATGAATGAAAGCTTGTAGAGCAATGCAATGTGATTCGTTTTCTCCTCGGTCATTTGTTTAATGACTCAAAGAGGACTAAACCTTTTTTTGCGATCTGACTGCTGCGGAAAATTGATGTTTGTTGTACATAGGACATTGGTTTTTATTTCTTTTGTAAAATCAATATTTATTTGTTTGCGTTTAACAACTTGATCTTACCAGTTTTGTGTCCTCGAGCAACATTTTTATGGATTAGGTCTTAAAATATGATTCAGCGGGGTTATAGCTTCTAGTTTGAGTCAAATGGATTTAAAAGGAATAAATGCAGTATATTAAAAAAAAAGGATTTTTTTTGTTTAGTTTTTTTGATCAAATATGATTTGCCTTGCGGTGTCACAATTCTAGCAGCAGTATTTCTTCATATCACTTGAGGAACTTCAAGCGTAATGTGTGTTGTGTGTTATAGTGAATTTAAAACATGGCAAGTTTCAGGAACTCAACCCTTTGAATATATACTTTTTTTTTTTTTTTTTACAAGGACGCATAGAATCATCTCCATCAGCCGTCGTGAGTTATAGCGAGACAATCAGACTAGTCAGAGACTCGGCATGTACGTGAAAAGACATTGATGTGTGTATAACTTCGTGAAGTGGACTGAGAAACATCTGCGATGCTGTACTTTATTCCAAACGCCAATTGAGAACCTGGATCTTTACACAAAACTTACCCAAAATTAAGCATCAGCAATGAAATTAAAGAAATAGTTAAAGCAAGATGTTAATGAATTTGACTAGATTTGGTTTATTAACAGAAACATCATTATACATCATTACTTACCAGTGGATCTTCTGCAGTGAATGGGTACCGTCAAAATGAGTCCAAACAGCTGATTAAAATCTTGGCTCCATACTATCAATTAAGGTCTTGTGAAGTGAAAAGCTGATCCATCAAGAAATTTTTTTAAAATATGACTAAAATATGAGGCCAGTATTCATAAAATTGCTTTTTTCCAGTTAAAGTCATCTTTCAGAGAGAAATATGCACAGATTAACAAGCAAAAACAGTTAAAAATTAATATGCAAGTGAATTTTTATGTGAGAGAACAAGGAAAGGACCTTTTCACTGGAGAAAATGTTTAGAGGGTAGTATTTGAATGTATTTTCCTTCACAAAAAATTAACTTACTAGACTGTGGATTATTGTAATGGTTTTATCAGCTGTTTGGACTCTCATTTTGACGGCACCCATTCACTGCAGAGGATCCGCTGGTGAGCAAGTGTTGCAAAGCTACATTTCCTATGAAGAAACAAACTCATGTAATACTTGGGTGAGCTATAAATTAAAACAACGGGAGTGATCGGAATCTAGTCAATTATCCTTTCTCATGCCTTGCGTGAAATACAGGGAAGATGTGTGTGTATATACAGAACTGTGACATGTACTCTCATCCCACGCACTGGGCTTTTATTTGAAAGAAATTTGTATCAAGTCCAGCTAAAAGTGGAAGGGTGCATGCCGTCAGGATGGTGTGTAGTAGTTTGACTCGAGCTTTAAGGTGTAAACGGATTATATGTGGTATAAAGAGTGTGGGAGAGTGCATGGCTGAATGCTGGCCAAGACCAAATGCACATAGCATCATCTCTCCACCGATGTCACATGCAGTTTACGCTCGATCCCCATCAAGACTGATGTCATCTGCATCCCAGCATTCACATGCATCTGTCGTCCCTTTACTGTGAATGCACCTGTATGTACATAGCAAAGGTCATAGAGTGGATTTAACACGAATAAACAGATGTTAAATTATGTTGTTTATATCTATTAAATGCTTAATGGCAACCTTATTGTTTGACTCATCCTGATTCTGAGTGCTTGTGAAATGTACATTTATATAAATGCACATTAATGATTCAGTTGATGTATTATTAATAGCGCTCAAATGTTTCAGTAAAATGTTTTAGATCAGGCAAGTGGAAAGTAACAGAATATAAATATGCATTAGCAGCGTAGAATGGATCTGGGGGGGAAAAAACAATAAATATTAGTTTTAGGATTAGGAACTGAACTAAAAATAGTTTTTAGTATAAGGACTGTACAAATTATGGAAATGAATAAAATATTAAAACGTAATGGAAGTATCTAGTGATATGTTTTTTGGTCTGCTCTGCTCTAAAACTTACTATTGTATATTTTAGTGCTGTTAAATGATTAATCGCAATAAATCATATCCAAGTATGATTACATAATCGTACATGATGTACAGTTTTCGAGAAACTTCTGTACTATTAAAAATTCAGATTGCAGCTGTGGTTGGAATAAAATAAAAATAGACTCCCAACTTCACAATGTTTGGACAGACTGATCCATACCAGATTATATCCGTGTCCACATGTGCCCCAATATTGCATACATACTCCAGACAAGACATATGGGAAAAGAAAGTTTATTTGAGCTGTAAGCACTATTAAAGACTCAGTGTGCAGCACTTAAGAACTGTAGATGTAGATCTCACACCCTAGATACGTCCACCCTTGAGCTGCAATGCATTTCACCCTACAGCAGACATTTCTATTCACAGCTGTCTGGTTTCAGCAGTGGGCCGCGCTTCAATGGACTCGAGGCTTACAAAAATGGAAAAACACATTTCAAAGACCCTACAAAGGTTTCACGTGTTCTTGCATTGCTCAAGGTGGTTGTAAACCGACAATTTTAGCGCTACATTTTAATGCTTAAATAACTGACGTGACCAATCTAGGAATTTATAAACCGGAACCACAAAGGAAAAGTCACTCACAAATATTTCATTGTTCTATAGTATCATGCATAGATAAAACGCTATCTGTGGAACACATTCAGGAAGAGAAAGCTATTCTTGCAAGCGAGAGACACGTTTGTGCAACAGAGCATTGGATAATAAGCTGTCAGTACGCAATTGTGCAAAATTACTTCTAATTTCTTTACCCATAATTACCTGTGAACTGGCCGAAGTACCAGATATTGTGAGGCACGACAGATATAATCAACTGAAATAAAAACGAAGACTGTCAACACATTTGAAATGAATCAAGACATGCAGTTAATGTAATGAAGCGTATTTAAATATACGTCAGAGTGGTTCTAATGACATAACCCAAAATATAAGCAAAACAGGTTCAATGAATGAAAACATAATAAAGTACGGAACAACATATGGTTTGCTGTATGCAAAAGGTCGTTTAAAAATAATTTACATCCAGTTCTATTATAATTGCATTTAAAAAGCTCACCAAGATTGCCTCTGACTGAACTAATGGACCGAATTAAGGATGGGCGACTTAACCCATTAAACATTGCTGATATGAACAGTCCAGAGACGCTGTTAGAGGCCACACTGAGCTATGAATAAAGTGATACATGCAGATGTGCGGTACACACGGCGTGGAGTCGCAAAGCTCTTAAATCCCATATAAAGGTAAAAGTAAAAACTAGTTCAGCTCATCAGAATCACACATCAGTGAAATTCCCTGACAATCAATCGCTGCTGGTTCCTCAGTTCTGTACGTGGTTTCTTCAGGTTTGTAGATGGTAGATGTTTTATCGCTGTGGCTGTGTATTCTAGTGTTTGACTCGTCTACTTCTGCTGGTGTGATACGTCAAAATCGTTTCTGGGAAAATTAAAAGTACATTTTAAAATGAGCAAAGCACTGGTGGAGAGAAAGAGGTGCTGGTACATTCAGGGTGCTCTTCGATCTCTCAGGGGGAGTTGGTGGTGGTTGGTGTTGAAGGGGTTAAATCCTCAATGAAAGATTTTGGCGCTGGGCTATCAGCATGTCAACAACCTGTGAAAGAAGCAGAGAAATTGTTCATCATTGTTCATAATATGAAAAAAGCCTCATTTTTGTGTGTTCTACTTAGGGGGGGTCATAGATTACCTCAGCCTGATGTTAAGCTAAGCTGGAAATAATAGTTTTAAGTCAATATTGATTCAAATCTGGCACTGTTTGTCATATATATCAATATATGATATGATATCAGGATTGCAATAAAATGCATGTTGATAATGATGAGTGCTGGACACTTTTACTAGATAGTGATTAATCGGCTTGTCATACAGCAGAAACATTAGAGACGTGGCTGTTGTCACATGTAAGTGTATGTTCTGAGTGAACGTGTGCTATAGTTCATCTGCTACAAAACTCCAACATACGTGTTATGAAATTCATCTTTAGAGCTGCTGAGAAATACCACCAAATACATACTCAAAGCACTTAATAATTGACTTAACTTAAAATTATTACTACTAAATTGTAGTAAAATATATCACCGCACTAAACTAATAAAAATAGTAATTTATGGAATATCATTAAACTAAGAATTTATGTAATTACATTATACGGTTCTGTAGTGCAGCATCTTGATTTGATTAATTATAATGCAATGTTCTGTTGTAAACAAATTGCTCTGTTTGTTTGATTGCATTTTAAAAGACTGATTAATTTGTGAAAGTTTTATTAATGTGACAATTAATGATCAACTTGTATTAAAACATAAGACACAGAAACCAGACAAAATTAAAACGGAACGCACGCAGAATTTAGGGAAAAACTAATATACCCTAGCCCTGCTTCTGAATTTTAGCAATACAGTGAATGATTTGTTGTATGGACTGCCTTTTATTGTGCTTTTGCATCCACATTAATTGCAGTTGCAAGGAAGAAAAAGGCTAATTTTCAAGATTTAGATTTTTGGATGAACTATCCTTTTAAGCCAAAGAGGTCAGACATCTGTGTACAAAAGTAAACACAAATTGCATTGAGACAAAGACAATACATCACTGACAGCAACTATCCCTCTAGGGGAGGAGGGCAATATCTGAAAATGCATCCCAGAGAAACCGAGATCATATCAGTAGGGAAATGATGTATGGTTCGCGGTTTCACAGCTCTCTGAAAATGTCACACTTGTTTCTTTTTTCTCTGTGAAAGATTTGGCCCCGCAGGCCAATGAAGGCATAGCCTTCCAAAAATCAACTGGCAATCCATAACTGAATATTCTGTAAACACAATTATGAGTGCAGAACTCCATGGTGTTGTGGTTGGTTGCTAAGAAACTTGAGTGTCGCTGGGTTTCAGCACATTGCTGTGTGGTTGACGGGTAAACGGGGTGTAAATAGCACGTCACGTTTAGAGCAGTGTTAGGGGTTTGCAAAGGAACTGCAGAAGGCTAATGATTAATAATTGGTGCTGTCAAATGATTAATTGCATCCAAAATAAAAGTTTGTTTACAGAATATATATATATATATATATATATATGGGCGTACTGTGTAAGTTATGTAGGCTAAATATAAATACACATACATGCATTTATATACTTAAGAAAAATGTTACATTATATTTATGATATAAATTATATGTATAGAAATATATAAATGTAAATATTTTCAAAATATATACTATCTGTGTATTTATATATACATAATAAATATACACAATACACGCATTATGTAAACAAAAACATTTGGAAATTTTGGATGCAATTAATCATCTGACAGCACTACTAATATATCATATATATTATTTGTTTTGGTGCATCGCTTTATGTGTTGGATAGACTCATACTGTGAAAGACTTTGTCTTATAACAACAGAACAAAAAAAAGACAAAAAACAGGTTCTGTGGCCAGAAGCAGCTACTTACCAAAAATACAATTTCCCCAGGACTTCAGCTCCTTTGTTTAACTCCTTTCTTGCTTTCGTCAGCTGCCTGCTGTGGCTCACTCTGCTCCCATATGTTGTCCTGTTCCTCCTCGCTCTCTTCGACCTTTCTGTCATCCTTCCCATCATCACCCTCTGCTGAAGCTTCACTCTGGCGTACGCTGACAGAGATGACCAGCGCTTGCACGATACCGTAGAGCAACGCAAACATCAGCAGGTACTCCTGAACCACCCACAGCAGACCGGCCATCCCAACTGCCGACACCAGAAACATGGCCATCCCATGGAGCCACAGCTTCAGGGCCCCCTGCACCCCCAGCATGTCCAAAATGAATTTGGTTGGAGGGGATACGGTGGTCAGGAAGCCCACCACGAACAAGTCAAAGAGGTGGCGGAGGAAATTAAAACAAATATCGTAGTGCTCTGGCTCAATTTCCCCGGTCCACGAGCGAGAGAAGAACTGGAATGCAGATTTCGGTGGTGTTGGGGACGGCGGAGGCGTCCCATAATCTGACTGCCCATCGACTTCATCGCTGTCCCATGTACCTTCACTCCACCCGGCACATTTCCGCTGGTGGAGCGCGGTGGATGACGATGACCACCGGGGCCAGAAAAAGTATCTGGATGGATGCATTCGGCTCCACCAGCGCGAGGAGCTTTGGGCGGCTGCTTTCTCAGTCTCAACATCAGCCCTCAGCTCTTCAACTTCCAAGGACTTGATCGTCTCCTCTGTCTCCCAGAACTCCTCAGCGATTGTCTTTTGGTCCTTTTCAGTGTTCTCGCCCCTCCAAACCCAGGCAGTGATTCCCCATAAGCCCCATCTGCTTCTGGTCTGAATCTCAGTTGTTGGGGGTTTCTCGGGTTTAGTCTTATTGCCCCAGGAAGAGTATAGATTTGCTGGACTGACCCACCCCCAAACTCGTCCTACAACTGTGGTCATGGTGGCACTATTACTTTATAATGCACTAAGAAAAAAAATAAAACGCTTTAACATTAATAAAGTGTCAGTGTGTATAATTAAAAGCTAATATAATTGAAAACTAAGCATTAATAACTATAGTATATAGCAATAATAAGCACAGATAGCTCTTAATTAATTGTATAGCTATTAAAGAGTTAAAAAGGTGCTTTAAGACGACATGTATTTTATAATTGCCACAAGTATTAGAAGGCATCTAAACAATGACACCTCAACAGACCTGTATTAAGGCGTGTTTGTATTAACGTTAGAGCAAATCAACCAGAAAACAACCAGCGGCCACACCCGTGTAAATAACTCACTGACAGGAATATTTTAATCTAAATTACAAACGACAACTACAAATATTATTGTGGCTTCGCTAATTTTTGAGCTCTAAAAGCATTTTTCTCTGGCGAAACGGCGTCGGTTTGCATGTCTGAACAAGCCGATCGACTCCCCAACTTTACGCTACACGCTAAACTGTGTCAATGTCGACCGGAATATAAAACATACCTGCGACATCAAATCTTTAGTTTTATGTGACTGCAGTGTAGACATGCGGTTACATCTTCCAAACATCAGTCGCTCTGCTTCAGTGGCAAAAACAATTCAGTTTACTTATCGAAGCTAGCTTCACCCTTCCTGTTCTTGCGCCCGGCACAAACATGCTTTAATTTGAACAGTTTCAGCATATAAACAGATCGATACGGTAACCGAAAATACTATCCAGTTCAAGTCCAACAGACTCACGGCGTTTTGACGGAGAACCTCAAGCAATTAAAATGTCGTTGTGTAGTGTACCAGCTGGTTTACGTGTCTAGCAAAGAAAGGTCCGGCTCATTTTCGCGAATCGGTTCTCCCAAATGGCTCATATGAAAGAACTAGTCCAACAAATCAATTCAGTGATTCTTTCACGTTATCATTCGTGTCAACCCTACACGGTTTCATTTAATAAAGCCACATACTGCTGTTTTTACAAGCATCTCCTTGCGAATGTTCTTAGAGTTATTTGCTGGAACAGCATACCATTAACGTTACTTTTATATTCGCGTTTTTAAGCATGCGCTCCTATTCAACGCGGCAAGAGAAAAACAATATCAGGTTTAGCCAGAAAGCTTTTAACTAGAAAGCAAGTATGCTAATATGCCATACCGAATGCGAAATACTACACTACTTCATTTAGTAGGAGAAATACGCTAAAGTCTCTTAATCTGTTCTCGAAGCTGAAGATTCATTGAAAAGATCCGACTCAAAAGATCCACTCGTTAACAAATCGGGCGTCGCTACGCAAAACTACGTGCAGAAAACAAACGGCTACATTATGTCATCGTTGACCCAATGACCTTCGCTCTAGGGATTAGTGACCTTCAGTGTATTTGCAAAATTCGGTTCATTTGCTGCTAAACGGGTATGCTAGTAGCAAAAAAAAAAAAACCATATAGCTAAAGTGAGTCAAGTACAGTGAAATGAAATATGATAGTCATAACTAAAGGTAACTCTTTCCATAATAAAAGTCCCTCGCCATTGCTAACAAACAGTATTATGGTAAAGCTAACGCATGTCGAATTTATTAAAACCACGTGTGATTCATTACACTTGAATACTTCTAAACAGCAAAGTAAAAACACTAAATAAAATATAATAGTCCTCAAGCTAATACAAACTAATTTTTTAAAATGTCAAAATGTGTTAAGATAACATAACAGATTTGAGGAATAACCCATTACAAGTTTGATACACTACAAAAATCTGAAATGTAAAGTGTAAGTTGTTAGTACACTCTACATTATATTATTGTAAGTACATTATATATTATTAGTATACTTTACATTATTATAAGTACATTATATTTTAAGTTTCATATCAGCTATGCATACAAGAATTAAATATTTGGCAGTATCCTACAACAGAACAAACCGAACAATGTCATTCAGCTGTAATACGGATTTTTATTCAATGCAAACTAAATATTTTCCTTTTATAAAAATCACAAACAAACAAAAAAAAGGAAACCCAAAGAACTGAGAAGTCAAAAACAAGCAGTTCTCAAACTAGTCTGGGAATGATATGCAGTGACACTGGGACAAGTGTTCAAGTTATGATACCCAATACTACAAAGCTTTACAGTTCAACATTGTGCAAACCGGTTTCCACAACTCTTCTGCCACGGCATAAACCTCCATCCTTAAAAAACAAACAAACAAATGTATTAGACCATAAATGGGGGGGGGGATAATAAGTGTATTTGTTGTCTGGGTTTCAGTGCGCCGCGAGAAAGTTACTTCATTGAGTTTCAGTAGAACCGAACCACGCACTCATCATTAACACCCAATTATAACCAAAGTAAAATTTACAGCATCCGTACTTACAGAGGGACAGGTGCGTGCATTCACAGGAATATGCCCATCGTTGGCACATAATTCTTGCATCATGTCAACCTAAACACACACAAAAAAACTTATCTAGACATTCTTTGTAACAAAATACATTGTAATAAATCAAAAGTGGTGCTCAGTAATAGGAATATCTTCATGTTGTCATCAGAAACTCTAGTCTGTTGAATCGTCACTGCACATCACCGATAAAACATCTGAAACACCGTCAAGACACCAACCTTATGTGGCTTCATAGGCTGGAGACAACGTCCATTTTGTCTTCAAATCCTGAGCTAATAACCTTGAAAATTAACACTTTGTTAGAGATGGTTCATGGGCCACACTTGCAAGGTCAGTAGAAAAACAAAAGACTTCTTACCCACTAGTTCACTATCAAGTGTGGCCATCATCTATCCTGCTGGAATCCAACCTAAAGGTAAAAACGTATTTATACATTTAGAGACATCCAAGCCACTAAAAAAAAAATCAGAAGCTACAGAGCATGTGTTCAGTGCACTGTGAAGAGCTTCATGAGTAAATCAGAGACTCTAGTCTAATGATTCATCATTACATGCAACAATAGACAACAAGTCTACAGGATTCCTTTGAAAAACAATTTAAGGTTTACTTGGCATTAATTAGTTCTTACCCACTTGTCAGCAGTTGACCTCAGCTACCTGGTAGTGTCCGTTCCTCCCACCCAATCTGTTAAAAATACACATTTAGAAACAACCAAACCACTACAAACCAATCAAAAGCTGTAGAGCATGTGTTCAGTGCACTGTGAAGAGCTTCATGAGTAAATCAGAGACTCTAGTCTAATGATTCATCAATACATGCAATAATAGACTAGTCAAGACGGTTCCTTTAAAAGTGACCATTTATTCATGTTAGTCTTGCCATAAATAATTCTCACCCATTGTTGGTTAGTTATAGGCTAGCTGACATCAGCTAATACCTGCAACATCACTTCCTCCCATCCAATCTGTAAAAAACAGACAAAACCTACACGTTTAGGAAAATTTCAAGTCATTTCTACTCCACTATAAGATGTAGAGCATGTGTTCAGTGCACTGTGAAGATCCTCATGAGTAAATCAGAGACTCTAGTCTAATGATTCATCATTACATGCAATAACGCACAACAGGGGTTTTCAATCTGCAAGTGTCACAGAACCCCAAATAGGTTCAGA